>CM055094.1:80858153-80978085 GCA_029204225.1 Diphasiastrum complanatum
TTTAGTATAAGAAACCTTCACCTTTTTTGCTGCCTTTAGTCTAAGGCACCTTCGCCTTCTTCGTTGCCTTCAGTCTAAGGCACCTTTGGCTTTTTTACCTTTTTTCGTCTTCTTCACTGCCTTCAATCTAAGGGCGCCTTCGTGATTACATATCTTAAGTCTAAGGGCACCTTCAGGATTTGCATACCTTCAGTCTAAGGGCACCTTCAGGTTTTTCATGTTTTTGCTACATTGGTAGACGTCGCCAACTAATCATCAACCCTAAAACAACTAGAGAAACATATATCCTAAGGGCAGTTACCGACTTTGTATAGATGCAAAACTGGAGTAAATGGTAGCTAAGGCATAAGATATTTTTCTCTCAACACTTGTGAATATATATACTAACTGAATAAAGCTATGTAAGTGTTAATTGAATTTCTTTTTCAATTAGAGTTATCTGTAGCCAATGTTATCACGCTCAACAAGCTGAAGTTATTACTTCAAGCTATTGTACTCACTGTTGATATTAATCAAATTGAAATTTTTGTCTCACTACTGTGTCGTTCATTTGCACAATCTGTATGAATTCTTCTCCTTGAATATTTCTGCTGCTAACTGTTGCATTTCCATTCCTACATGCCACGCTCAATTCCTCGAGCTTCCACTGCCACTCACGCCCCCACGGTTTTATGGCATGGTATCAGAGCGGACATTTCAGTAATTTTCATTTCTACTACAGATTATCAGTCTTGTTTCTATCAAGACGTCTTACTAGCAAACGCGCAGCCAACAGTATTCCGATAGTTGTTATTTCTACCAACGATCTTGTTCAGCCAGAATGGATCCATCATCTAGTTCATCTCCCATTGACAAATTTGATGGAGATTTGATCAAGTGGTACGTGATCACAACGTGCTTCGTTCTGGAATGGAACACGGGATCTTTCATCAGGTGTATTGTAGAAGTGTTGTCCATCTACAAGACCAGAGGCTCGTTCTTGTTTCGTCCAATTCGTCCAAAAACTGCCTTAGCTAGATTATCTCGTTGACGATCTTTGCTATTGCAACGTACTCTGCTTCGTAGGATGACTGGGCTACTACAGTCTACTTTTTGCTGACCCAGAGAACTGCTGCTCCTGATGCGATGGTGCATCCTCCTAAGATGCTTTTACAGTCGTCCTTGAGAGATGCCCAGCTAGCATCGATGTAGGAAAGTATCCTGAAACCTGCATCACGACAATAACACAGCCGTAATCCCTCGTTAATTGAAGATATTGCAAAATTCGTTTCGCAATCTTCCAATGTGTCAAGCCTGGATTCGTACAAAATTTGCTCATCCTGAATACAGCATAAGCAATATCAGGACATGTGTTGTCTGCAAGGTACATGAGTGATCCTATCAGCTTCTTGTAAGGTATGAGCTGCATCTTTCTCTCTCCTCCTCAGTTTTCGGACAGTCATCATTTGTTAGCACCGTTCCTGTGAGCATTGGAGCATTCGCTCCTTTGCAGTTCAGCATCCCAAAGTCCTCTAGGATCTTCTGGGTGTATCTGGAATGGGGAAGGTATAATTTACCTCCCTGGTAGTCCCTTTCAATTTGTAAGCCTAGGTAACACCGGCTTCTCCCAGATCCACTATCTCGAAATGTTTCGAGATGTCTACCTGTACTTCAGCAATTAGCTGCTCAATCCTGCAAAGTATCAGAGCGTCGTCCACATATATTACCACTATGATGATCTGTCCATCTGTAACTCTGACATATACATTAGAATCAGCCAACAGAGGTTTGAATCCTATTGATTTCAGGGCTTGATCTTTCTTCTTGTACCATTGTCAGGCTGATTGTTTCATACCATATATGCTTCTATGCATTTTGCATGCATAGTCAGGAAGTGGATTTGAGACATATCCTGGGGGTTGATCCATATAGATCTCTTCGTCTAGTTTGCCATGGATCCTGAGGTCATAAGCTACTGCATATGCAAATAACAGACGTAGGGACGAATGTTTGACGACAGGAGAGAAGGTTTCAGAGTAGTCAATACCGTATCTTTGAGAAAAATCTTTCGCTACCAGTCTTGCCTTGTATTTTGTCACATTCCATCTGGTCCGTATTTGAGCTTGAAGACCCATTTGCATTTGACAGTCTTGCGCTTATGTGGTAATGGCTCCAGCATCGATACCTGGTTCTTCCTCATGGATTCCATCTCTTCGTTCATGGCTTGGATCCATCCGTCCCTTTTTTGGCTTTCAATCGCCTCCTCAAAAGTTTGTGGTTCGCCACTGAATCCACAGAACACCTCTGATGTAGAAATGGAGCTGCCTGGCACATATCTTGTTGGCGCTCTTTGTGGTCTTGTCGACCTTCTAGGAGATCCTTCTGGAATAGCTATGCCTTTGCCTTTGTCTGCTCTGCTTGGTCCGGAACCATCTTGGTTTATAGGAGCTGTGGCAGTAGGTTGCCTCTCGAATTTTTCTTCGTCAGATTCGTCGCTCGAATGGGAGATGACTCAAAAATCTTTGTTTTCGTGTTCATCCTCTGCTCCCTCTATCATTGGCGGCAGGTCATAGTACTGTCTCTCCAGAACTTCGTAGCTGACAGGATCGTCATTGGCCATTGTCCTGCTCTCATCGAATCTGACATCTCTCACTATTTTTACGGTGTTCGTGTCTGGCATGTATTCTCTGTAGTATGACGAGTTGTTGTCATAACCTACTAGAAATCCCTGCTCGGCTTTCCCATCAAGCTTCTTTCGAAGCTTATCAAGAATATGTGCATACGCTGCACAGCCAAAGATTCTGACGTGAGACAGCTTGGGCTTTCTACCCCACCATAGCTCATGTGGTGTCGTGTGTGGGACATCAGACTTGCCTGCTCTATTCTGGATGTATGCGGCTGTAGCTACTGCTTCATCCCACAGTGCCCTTGTAGCCTTCAAGTTGGCCATCATACATCTGGCTGGTTCCATCAGGGTTTTGTTCTTTCGCTCAACAACACCATTGTACTGCGGTGTGTAGGCTGCAGTCCTTCTGTGAATGATGTCACGATCATTGCAGAAGTCAGTGAATCGATTCGAGATGTATTCGCCACTTCGATCTATCCTGATCTGCTTCACCTTGTTGTCTGTACATCTTTCAGTCCAATTCACATATTCTGTGAATTTATCAAGTGCTTCAGATTTATTCTGAATAAAATACACTCTGACAAATTTGCTATAATCATCAATGAAGGTGTTCTGTAGGAGTCTTTGATGAATGGTTGGCATGACATCTTGCCCTTCAAACATGCATCACAGATGGCCGAACTGGTTGCATTTGAGATGTTGACCCTTGTTATTGCTCCATGATGGCTTGCCTGGTAAAGTGCCATTGACTTCATGTGGCAGAGTCTCTTGTGCCACAGAGTGTCTAGTTGGTCATCATGAGTCTGATGCACCTGATCTGCAGGTAGGCGTACCTTCAGATGATATAGGTTTTCTTTCCTCTGTCTTGAGCGATCAAAGTACTGGTACTAGGGGTCAAGCATGTGCATGCTTCAGTCAGATATACGTTACACCGGGCATACCCTGCATCCTGCTATTCTTGCTACAGAAAACAAGTATTGTTGCAGAGTAGACACGAACACAAACGTCTTTTGAGTCGTATGTCTCTATGCTTGTGTTGAGCATAGTGAACCAATACCGTTCCCATGATGTTCTAGAATCCATCACTCAAGAACAATGAATCTGAAGGATCTGCACTTCTGAAATCAGACCATGATTTCGTTCTTGATGTCACGAAGTGTGAGGTGGCTTCTGAATCTAGGATCACCTCATGTGTGTCAGATGTTGAATGTCGCACACACATCTTCATAGATGTAGGCGATCGAACAATTTCTATTCGTTCTTTCTTCGCCCATCTTCGAGCTCTCAGGCTCCCTCGACATAGTGATGAACTGTTGCTGTTCTCCTGTCTGTTCTGCGCTGATGATTGTTCCTCGGGTTCTGGCGGCATCCCCATGGCTGCATGACCCTTCTTGTGCAATGAATACAATCTCAATCTTGGGATTTGAGCCAGCAAGTATCTACTGTATGCCCGTCTCTTCTGCATCTCACACAAGTCTTCTTGTCTGCACCTAGTTGTTTTGACCTCTCTTTGGTCTTCCAGTTGTCTTTTCTTGTTCCTTTTGCCTGTTGATCACGATCCTGCCTCTGATTGGACTCCCTCTTAGGCTTAAATTGTTTCTTGGATTTTTCCTTTGTTGTCGCAGGGGGCCTGGTCAAAACCATCTTTGTGATCAAGATGTTCTCTGGCCTTGACGTCCTCATCGAATCTCGACAATCGCCTTTTCGAGGTTCATGAACAGGATCTTTCGAGAGCAGGGTTCTTGTTGTCTGGAATGATCTGGGTAAGGCTCTCAACATGTACGTAAGCTGCTTCTCCGTTGACACTGCATTCTCCTGCTCTAGAGTTATGTAGTGATAGAAATAGATCCTTCATCTTTCTCACGAAAGAAGTGAGGTCTTTTCCATCCCACTGTAGATTGGTCAGCTGATCTCTCCAGCATCATGATCTTGACTTCATGACTTCGTCTGAAATCTGGTGAGCAATGCATCCCACATCTCCTTAGCTTTGGAGAGTGTATCCAGGTCAAGTGTGAGACTATCTTTGATGGAAGATGATAGCAAGACTACTGCCTTGTCATTTTTCTCCCTCCATTTGCGTAGCTCCTTGCCTGATGTTGTAGGCATTTCTTCTGTGCCATCACCCAGGGGAAGAGTCCTTCGCCCTTGAGTATCAGTGATGTCTTAACTTTCCAGGCTAGAAAGTTAGATCCTGAAGAATCAAGTACTGTGCATATCTTGCTCTGCATGCTATTGATTGAAGCCCATTGCTTCTTGAGTCTGTTTCCTCGTTGATGGTTGTTTGTTTAAATGCTTGGCCCCCTGGATCTGCCAGCTTCTTGGCTATGTCAGAATATGACAGGATGACCCGCTCTGATACCACTGAAAGGGGATGGTGTGGGTTTTGCAGTCGCGAAACTGTCACGAACAACCACGATCCTCTTGCGACTCGGATGGAGTTCAGATGCGATCGCTGGACACTGCCAGCTGAATCACTCCTACAGTCCTCCAGAATGTAGTCAGGCACTGTTGATCTACATTTATAAAATTAATGCAGCATTCAACATAGTTTCAGCCAAGATGTGGAATTCAAATGAACTAGGAAAAGCTCAGACACACGATAACAACAGACACATCCGCATTCGAGATCATACACAACAAGAAAAATCATCTATATTGATCTTTCTTTGATTTCTTCAAGCACTACATGCAAATCCACGCAGTGCGTTGGCATGGGAGAACCACGACCTCTCACGAATGTATATCTCGCTTACTACCGGACTTTGGATCTCTATGGATCCTGATTACAGAACTCGTCTCGCACGCAGACGGACTTGTTGTCTGTATTTCATCTTTATTGTTTACTAGCATCAGACTACTACATTATACTGTATGTGTACGTATGTGTATTCTGTCATTTTTTGTTGTCAAGTATCATCCAGCAAGTATATAGTCGCTCTATGTAACTTTTAGATTAGAGTGATTATGCATCTACAACTAATCAAGAAATTACAAGGGTGGCAGATTAGCCACGACCTAAAGTGTATCTGCTTGACATTACGCCCATCAGATCAAACATTTGTACTTCTGGGTACTTGCATGATCTTGCTAGTACTCTTTGGAGCGTGGAGGGCAGGAGAAGGTTTCGTTTCCGTCGTTGGTTTTCGTTTCCATCGTTGGTTTCGTTTTGGTCATTTGCCTTCTCTCGTACTGGACCACAAAAGATTCTCGTTTGTGAATCTTTCGTGTTCGCGAACCGTTCGTCTTTGTTTTCTTTGACTTTCGTGTTCGCGAAACTTTTCGTGCTTCGTGTCTCCTGACTTTCATGTTCGCGAACATCTTTGTCAGGCTGCGGAGAAAGACTAGCAGCTTGTCTATCAAAGACAAATTCATGGCTCTATACACCAAGAAGGAAGACTATTCCAAGGGCAAGAATCAAGTGTAGCAGCAACAGCAGAAGCCTCACACTCAAGGTGAGAATAGTGGATCATGAAAAAAGCCTTTCTGCAAATATTACAAGAGAGCCAATCACGACATCAAGGAGTGTCGTATAAGGATCAGAATTCAAGAAACAAGATACACATTTGTTAATGGCTTACAACAACAACAACGAAGATCGTGATAGATGGTACTTGGACAACGACACTACCCAACCATACGCGTGGAAGACAAAGGAACAATCAAGATCACATTCAACAACGATCTATCTATTTGTGTTCCCAACGTCCTTCATGCTCCTCAGCTATCAAAGAACCTGTTATCAGTCTCTAAGATATCTGATGAGGGCTACACTGTTACTTTCTCATCTGAGTAGTGTACAATATTCAAGGAAGATACTACTTTGACTACATGCACTAGAGTCGGAAATCTTTATGTACTCTCTAATTCAGTTGCATTAGCTAGCATCTCTAATGAAAATGTAAACGATAATGCTATTCTGTGGCATAGTCGATTTGGACACGTGAATACAAGATCACTTTCCTATATGCGTTGTAATAACTTAGTTGATGGATTGTATTTCCCTTCTTCATTAGATAGGAAATCTTTTTTTGTGAATCATGCGTCTATGGCAAACACTCTAGAAGCAAGTTTCCCAAATCACATTCCATCAAAACAAAGCATGTATTGGATCTTGTACATAGCAATCTTTGTGGTCCAATGCCAACTCCATCCTTAGGAGATGCAATCTATTTTATCACTTTCATAGATGATTATTCTAGATGGTCTACAGTCATATTCATTAAGCACAAATTTGAAGCCTTTGAATGCTTCAAGAGATTCAATGGCCATGGCTGAGACACAAACGTCTACAAAAGTGAACGCACTCCGAATTGATGGTGGCGACGAATACTCTCTAATGAGATGTCCGACTACATGGCCGAACATGGTATTAGAAGACAGTTCACCACTTCTTATTCACCTCAACAAAACGAGATTGCAGAAAGGAAGAATCGAATTCTTCTCAATTCAGCCAGATCCATGCTACATCAAGCACACCTACCTACGAAGTTATGGGCAGAAGCTACTACCACAGCCTGTTACATGCAAAACAAATCCAGCACCAAAGCCGTCAACAACAAAATTCCTCATGAAGTTTGGCATGGACACAAGCCTTGTGTCAGCCATTTAAAAATCTTTGGTGGTATATGTTTTGTTCACATTCCTAGACAACTTAGGAAGAAGGATCATAGGACAAATAAATGTATTTTCATTGGCTATCCCGATGAACATAAAGCTTATAAAGTTTATGATCCATCCACCAATGTAGTATTTGTCTCTAGGGATGTAATATTTCAAGAACATACATACTATGATTTCAAACAACCATTGATAAATGATGCTATGTCATTTCATCCTATTTTACATAGCATAGATTCTTCCAAAGTTGATGTTGCTTCTACATAACTTGCAGCTACAGTTATAGAAGCTGAGCAGCCGACAATACCTATCATCAGACCAGACCAAGCTAGCTTGAATAGATCTGGAGAAATTCAAGAAGAAGCATCATTGCATCTTGGTCAACCAAACATCCGCATATCCTCACGGACTTGGACCGTTCCTGAGAAGTATACACCTGAATCTTTCTAGACTTCATCAAAAGAACCAGAGAGCCTAGTCAAAGCAATTAACTCCAAGGATGCTGTGAAGTGGAAAGAAGCTATGGAAAGCGAGTACAGTTCACTTTTGACGAACTAGACCTAGACACTAGTCGACTTCCCCACTCACAAGAGAGTTATCGACAACAAGTGGATCTTCAAGAAGCAGATCAACTTTGATGGTTCCATTGCTAAATAAAAAGCACGGCTGGTGGCTAAAAGATTCACTCAAGTCCAAGGAGTGGATTATCAAAAAATTTTCAGTCCTGTCATTAAGATGCAGTCAATCAGGACTCTGATTGCATTAGCAGCTGCCAAAGACCTCAAAATGCACCAAATGGATGTCAAGACAACGTTTCTCAATGGTGGAGGAAGAGTTGTATATCTTCCAACCGGAAGGATTTGAAGTCAAAGGCCAAGAGCACAAAGTGTGCAAACTGCACAAAGCAATCTACAGTCTAAAGCAGGTCGTAAGAGCATGGTTTGATAGAATCAACTCTTATCTCATTCAATTGGGATTTGCAAACAATTCAGCTGACTGTAATGTTTATTCATCCAGGCACACTCTAAGTGATGCTCCGTCCATGAGACGTATGATTTGAGCCTCCCAGTTACACCGCCATTTTGGTTGTAGCTGTTATTTCTATTGTGCTTCAGTGTAATATAGCAGCAGCACGTTTTCTATCTGTGTATAACGTAGATGAATGCTTGTTGTGATTGAATGCACCTAATCGCTGTTTGATCGCGCTTATCTATTTCAACTTCTTATACTAAATCCATTTTTCAGTAATACCACACACACAAACCATCTCTAGTCTCTTCGGTGGACTGTACTCTCGTTTTTGTGAGTATTAAGATCTTGTTGGGCAACTAGAACACTTAAAGCTGTGATTACTTAGCATAACCTTTCTATTAGACTGTTTTTGCATCCAACAGCTGATTGTAACGGGAGAGCTGTTCAGCAATATTCTTGCCCTCTTCTCCGTTCACATTTTCTATTCTCCCTTGCCCCATCAGATTGGTATCAGAGCATAGTTCATATAAGCTGAGAGATGAAGTTTGTTCCATTTGTATTACTATTATCATGTCTCATATTGATAGCTCTTCGTCTTCATCATCCAGCGAAGCTAGAATCATTGACAAGTTCAATGGTTCTAACTTTTACAACTAGAAGTTAAAACTCCGGATGATGTTGATAGATAGAGACCTTTGGGATGTAGTAGAAGGTGCTGATATGAAACTGGAAGACAGTGATCAAGCGAAGGCATGGAAGATCAAATATCAGAAGGCCTTAGCATGTATCACACTCAATCTAGCTGACTCCCAAATATCCCATATTAGCACATGCAAGACCTCTAAGGATGCATTAGATTTGTTGTCAAATCTCTATGAGACTCATGATGTAACCACTAGATTACATCTGAGAATGAAGTTCTTTACTCTTTGCATGTCTGATTTTACTGTCACCACTTCTCACATCAACAACTTCAAATCTTTACTGGATCAGTTATCAACTGTAGAATGTGCTATTCAAGATGATGATGTCATTATGATATTGATTTCTTCTCTTCCAAAGTCGTATGAACACTTTGTGGTGATGATCTCCACACAACCCGACCTCACTCTTCAAAAGGTGATCGGTCATCTTTTTCTGAAGAAATGCGGAGAAAGACCAGCGACCTGTCCATCAAAGACAAATCCATGGCCCTGTACACCAAGAAGAAAGACTAATCCAAGGGCAAGAATCAAGTGCAGCAGCAACAACAGAAGCCTCACACTCAAGGTAAGAATAGTGGATCGTGCAAGAAGCTTTTATGCAGATATTGCAAGAGAGCCAATCACGACATCAAGGAATGTCACATCCACATCTACAACGATGCAAAGAAGCAATAATAGCAACAGTCAGACTCCTCCAATGTGGCAGAATTCAAGGAGCAAGATACACACTTGTTAATGGCTTACAACAGTGGCAACGAAGACCACGATAGCTGGTACCTGGACAACGATGCTACCCAACACATGACCCCTCGCAAAGAATGGTTTATCGAGTATGCAGCTTACAACAGAGATTAATTCATCTACCTCGGAGATTCAAGCACCATACACGTTGAAGGCAAAGGGACAATCACATTCAACAACGATCTATCTATTTGTGTTCCCAACGTCCTTCACGTTTCTCAGCTATCAAAGAACCTGTTATCAATCTCTAAGATAATTGATGATGGCTACACTGATACTTTCTCATCTGAGTAGTGTACAATCTTCGATGAAGATATCACTCTGACTACATGCACTAGAGTCAAAAATCTTTACGTACTCTCTAATTCAGTTGCAATAGCTAGCATCTCTCATAAACAATAATGCTATTTTGTGGCATAGTCGATTTGGATACGTGAATACAAGATCACTTTCCTATATGCATTGTAATAACTTAGTTGATGGATTGTATTTCCCTTCTTCATTAGATATGAAATCTTTCTTTTGTGAATCATGCGTCTATGACAAACACTCTAGAAGCAAGTTTCCCAAATTACATTCCATCAAAACAAAGCATGTATTGGATCTTGTACATAGTGATCTTTGTGGTCCAATGCCAACTACGTCCTTAGGAGATGCAATTTATTTTATCACTTTCATAGATGATTATTCTAGATGGTCTACAATCATGTTCATTAAGCACAAATCTGAAGCCTTTGAATGCTTCAAAAGATTCAAGGCGACGATTGAGACCCAAACATCTACAAAAGTGAAGGCACTCGTGGCAAGAAGCTATGGAAAGCGAGTACAACTCACTTTTGACGAATCAGACTTGGACATTGGTCAAGTTTTCCACTCACAAGAGAGTTATCGACAACAAGCAAGAAGAAGATAAATTCTGATGGTTCCATTGCTAAATGGAAAGCACAATTAATGGCTAAAGGATTCACTCAAGTCCAAGGAGTGGATTATCAAGAAATTTTCAGTCCTGTCATCAAGATGCAATCAATCAGGACTCTGATTGCGTTAGCAGCCGCAGAAGATCTCGAAATGCACCAAATGGATGTCAAGACATCATCTCTCATCAACAATGTTGAAGAGGAGCTGTATACCTTCCAACCAGAAGAATTCGAAGTCAAAGGCCTTGCATAGTTCAAAAGTTTAACTTTTTTGAAGGTTCTCTATTTTCATGAGTTAAAATGTTTTAAGGGCACCTTCGTCTTTTTTTAAAAGCACTTTTCGCAAAATCTCGAAGAGAGAGAAAAATGCCGAAGGTCATTTATTTTGCACGAGGATCGTTCCCAGCCACTTCCCAAAATTTGCGAAGTGAGAGAAAATCACTTCACGTAATATATGAAGTGAGAGAATTTGCAACGACCTTGTTTACGTCAACATTCCCTGCGGGTTGACAGTATACACTATTATGTACAATTGTCACAAAAGCCATATATTTCCAAGTACAACGGCTTGCCTAATTAGGTGACAAACATTTAATGTAGTTAATACATGGATGCAATCTATAAATAGATCATCCCAGCACAAATTATTTGAGATGCTCCGTCCATGTATATAACAACAATACGCTTTTCTATTTGTGTATAACATAGATGAATGCTTATTGTGATTTGAATGCACTCTATCGCTGTTTGATCACGCTTGTTTACTCACTTTGATTAGAACATGGACGTCTACGACTCAGTTTCTGATTAGAAGATGACTGTCTTTGACACCTGAGAAACTCGCGATATCATACTGCTCTTCCATCTATTTGAGAACTAAACTTTACATTGAATCCATTTTTCAGTAATACCACACACACACCATCTCTAATCTCTTCGGTGGACTATACTCATGTTTTGTGAGTATGAATTAATTTTTAAGATCCTGTTGGGCAATTAAAAACACTTAGAGCTGTGATTGTATTTTGCATAAGCTTTCTATTAGATTGTTTTTGCACTTAGCAGTTGATTGTAATGGGAGAGCTGTTCCGCAATATTCCTCCTCTATTCTCCGTTCGTGTTCTTCCATCTCCTTTGCCCCATCAAGATGGACATCTGGATGTGCATTTGGATGTGCATCGTGTATGAGACTATATGGCCATAGTAGATGTGCATTATGCATGTGGCAAGTCAATTGTGTGCATTGGTTTCTTCAAAAAAAGAAAAAAAAAGCTATAAAAAGATCTTGAATGCCCATGTTGATGTGCAATGTGCATGCTTGCATCATTATTTACGCATGTGGCAAGCTGATTGTGTGCATTGGTTACCTCCAAAAACACGAAAATAACATGTGGCCCTTTGGATGTGCATTGTGCATGCGGCTAGATGGACATCATAGATGTACATTATGCATGTGGCAAGCTAATTGTGTGCATTAGTCCCCTCAAAAAAAGAAAAAAACCATAAAAAGATCTTGGATGTCCATGTTGATGTGCATTGTGCATGGAATGACCATCTTAGATATGCATTATGCATGTGGCAAGCTGATTGTGTGCACTAGTGATCTCAAAAAACAAGAAAAGAATATCTGTGGCTATTTGGATGTGCAACATTGTGCATGCGACTAGATGGCCATCGATCTGCATTGTGCATGCAGTTAGATGGCCATTGTAGATTTGGATCATGCATGTGGCAAGCTGATTGTGTGCATTAGTTACCTCAAAAACAAGAAAAGGACATGTGGCTATTTGGATTTGCAACATTGTGCATGTGGCTAGACGACCATTGTAGATGTGCATTAGGCATGTGACAAGCTAATTGTGGCATTGGTGGCCTCCAAAAAAAAAGAAGCCTTAAAAAGATCTTGGATGCCCATCTCGATGTCCATTGTGCATGCACCTAGATCGCCATCGTAGATGTGCATTATGCATGTGGCAAGCTGATTGTGTCATCAGTTACCTCAAAAAACAAGAAAAGATAAAAACATGTGGCAAGATGATTTTGTCCATTGGTTTCCTCAAAAAGAAGAAGAAAAGGAGTCATAAAAAGTAGTAGTGTGCTGATAGTGTGCATTAGTTCCCTCAAAAAAGACAAAAAACCCCATAGAAAGTCTCAGGAGGAGGACAAGAAAAGAACATGTGGCAAAAGATGACTGTGTGCATTGGTTACCTCAAAAAACAAAGAAAAGGACTCGGGAGCCACAAAAGCAGTGTTTTGCCGATTGTGTGGATTCTTCCCTAAAAAAAAAGGAACAAAAAACCCATAAAAAGTCTCAGAAGGAGGACAAGAAAAGAACATGTGGGAAAAGATGACTCTGTGCATTGGTTACCTCAAAATTGATTGTGTGCATTAGTTTTCATAAAAGGCCAAAAAACCCATAGAGAGCCTCACGAGGTGGACAAGAAAAAAAACATGTGGCAAAAGATGACTATGTGCATTGGTTCCCTCAAAAAAAGGCTAAAAATTAGTGTTGTGCTGATTGTGTGCATTAGTACCCTAAAAAAGAAGAACAAAAAACCCATAAAAAGTCTCAAAAGGAGGACAAGAAAAGAACATGTGGCAAAAGAAGACTGTGTGCATTGGTTCCCTCAAAAAACATAAAAAGTGTGTGCATTAGTTCCCTAAAAAAAAAGAACAAAAAACCCATAAAAAGTCTTAGTAGGAGGACAAAAAAGAACATGTGGCAAAAGATGAGTCTATGCATTGGTTATCTCAAAAAAGTGTGTGCATTAGTTCCCTAAAAAAAAAGAACAAAAAACCCATAAAAAGTCTTAGTAGGAGGATGTGGCAAAAGATGAGTCTATGCATTGGTTATCTCAAAAAAGAAAGAAAAGGGCTTGGGAGTCATAAGAAATAGTGTTGCGCTTATTGTGCACACTAGTTCCCTAAAAAAAGAAGATCAAAAACCCGTAGAAAGTCTCAGGAGGAGGATAAGAAAAGAACATGTGAAACATGTGACAAAAGATGGCTATGTGCATTGGTTCCCTCAAAAAAGAAAGAAAAGGACCCGAGAGCCATAAAAAGTAATGTTGCGCTGATTGTGTGCATGAGTTCCCTTAAAAAAAAAAAAAACCCATAAAAAGAGGACTTCATCTTGTTTTAGGAACTAATTGAAGAACCCGTTTCACACTGGATAGTATGGTTCTCATAAGATCTGGATCTTTCCACGTAGAGACAGAAGAGAAGAGACAGACAAAGAGCACAAAAAGAGGATGAGAGGAGGCGAGCAGGAAGAAGGGCGATGGCGAGCGTGCTTGCCACAGCAGGTGTGTGATGCAAACAGCCGAGCTCCTGTTTCTGTACTGTTTGCTACCATCTCCGTTCGGTTCGGTTTTGTGTGAGCATGCTCTTTTCCTTCGTAATTGGCAGCTGGTAAAACTGGAAAAGCCGGGATGCCTTCTCTATTCACGCACTCCGCATCAGAGATGGACCTCTATGAGTATAACGCAGAGGATTCAATGGTGAAATCCCCCGTGGATTCTCAAAACAAGAAGCTGCTTCTGTATCCCCATCCCTGTGTAGGTGGGAATAGTTCAGAACTATAAACACCATTTTTTGTCTTGCTTTAAAAAGATTATTTGAAGTTTGAAAGCTCTAAATCGCAACTTTCTACTACATTAGGTTATATAACCATCGGTGTGACATATCTATCTAATAGTCTTGCCTGTGAAAAAGAAATATTCTGAAGATACGAGTCAATGCTTCAGTTTGAATCAAAGTAGGCGAATGCGATTTCCTTAATACGAAGCAGCTGCAATCTTTTGGACATTTCGCCAGTTTTGAATGAAGCAGCAAGTGCTATTGTCGACGTAAGTTTCACCAGCTCTTCTTACATGAAATATTATGTTTAATATGAAACGACATTGCAATTTGCATTGATGTAGTTTCGGATCCTCAAAGTTTTATACTAGCGGTGACGAACTTTGTCTTTGATATTTAGTGGTTACAATATGGTGAACAGGTTCCAGAATGTTTGCATGGTAGATTTGTCTGTAGACTGTATAGTTACTTTCAGCATGCATTTTGATCTTTCGAATAATATAAATGAAATTTCACTATTCTCACAATTCTCGCACGGATCAAACATGTAGAAACATTAAGATGAACATGATTCGTGTAGAGCCAAGACTTACTCTCCAACCTTTGTTCTTGCAAAAAGTTTTCAAGCAAAAGGTAATCATGCAAACTCTATGACAATCCCAGCCTTATTGTATATCTCATGGTATGCTCTCGTGTATTATATGCCAAAACTTTACCAGTTAATTGATTGGAAATTATTATTGATGACGACGAATATTCTGGGATTCAATAGCTTAAATGCTTCAAGAAAGGAGTAGACCTCTTGCCACTTTGCCGTTCATTCTTTATAAACCTTCAGCTTTTTGGTCAAAGAGAGATGAATCGGATGAGAACTACATTAACTCAAGAACTGATATTGTTTGAGCCAATTTACTAGGTTGTCATATATGTGGGGAAATTTTTGTTGTTGGTACAATCATAGAATCTGAGAACCTTGAACGGTTCACCACGGTTCTCAAACTGTAAAGTGAACCGTACGCTTCTCAAAGATTTTAAGGGTGAACCATGGTGAACTGTGTAATAATTAATCATTATTTTTTAAAGTTCCCATTCCCCAAGATAGCCCAAAAAAATGCCAGAAAAGCCAAAAAAAACCTGAATTATTTAGGGAGTTTAATTATTTCTTTTGGGGAGGACCATAGCTAAGGAAGCGGATGGCGGATGCGTCCGGTTTTTTTTTTTTAAATTTTTAAATATTTTTTAATTTTTTTTGAAAAACATGGCATTTGTTCTTGTTTTCAAAAAAATCAAAAAAAAAAAAAATTGGACGCATCCAACCCCGTGTCGACGCGTCCGGGTCCGGACGCGGACGCTGATGTGGACGAGGGCAATCCGGCCCGGACCCTCATCCCTGGACCATAGCATTTAATTAATTAATTAATCAATGGCTTTTTTTTTACTTCCCACTGCCAAAAAAAGCCCAAAAACTATGAAATGAGGGCCAAAAATCCATTGGGAGGGGTTTAGGGGGGAAATTGGAAAAATAAAAATAAAAATAAAAAAAATAATTAATTAATTGCAGGAACTGTACCATTGTTCATGAACCGTGGTACAGTTCACCCCACGGTTCCCAGGACCCACGGTTTGAGAATTGTGGGTTCTATGGGTACAATTAACCCATATCAAATGGGACAATTTACTTTTTGAACGAGTATAATAAAGGAAATGATGAATGAAATAACTATACACAAGTGATATTTCACAACATAATAAAGTTCAATGTTTGAGATTGTATTGAGATAATGTAGATATACATTTCAAAGACTCAAGAAAATATGTATAACATGAAGACTTGCAAAATATTTTGAGAGTTAAAACTTAATGCTTGTTGATTCATCTTTGACTTATATATGAGCTTGACTTGTTTAGCCTAGTTGTGCTCTTATCCAATGTAGAGCTTATTCATGTGTAAGGTGGTTAGTAATAGGTATATTTTCAATCCTGTGAGATGAAATCTAAGTTAGGTTTAAGCAAGAGGTGGTTATGGTTTACTTGTTTAATATTGTGGTCATTTCCTTGCTCAAGCAAGGTACGAATAATTTGTAACTTTCAATGGAACTCTTGAAGCATCATAACTTTAAAGATAAGATTCACCTATTTGTTGAACATTTTAGTTGACGCAAATTTTAGAAGTTGTACAAACATAAAAGCGCTGAAGAACAAAATGGCATAAAATATGTTTAGTAATTGGAAATAAAAAGAGGTGTTGGGTAAAAGCTTGTTATTATTTTTGTCCATACACTCGTAATTGTGCCATTGTGATCATGCTCTAGGATTCTTTCACAAGGTGCTTCAAATCTAACATCTCGGAACCTTGGAATTGGAATATATACTTATTTCCTCTGTGGTGCCTTGGTGTGGTATTTCGTCACACAATCCTCTTTCCCATCAGGTGAGTGTAATAGTGTGTTAGTTATGTTATTGTCTACACGACAGATGTAAGCTTGATATTTTGACCTTTTGCTTCTTAATTTTGGAAGTTAAGCATTCCCCAGTTAAGGGAAAAATAATGAAATGAATCCTAGATATGTTTTCTCGTGCATCTTATTCTTATTGTATGTTGTTGTAAAAACTCTTCGTTGTATAATGTAGTCAAGGTTCTTAAAGACTATATTATGAAATTATTCTAAGTATGCATAGATGTTGCTCTTATTTTTATGCATGCTAATACCATTTTAGAAAACCGATTGCTCATATAAGTTACCCAAGACAAGATTCCTTTTGGTGGTAGACAATAGCATACACATGAAAGAGAACAGAAACAACAATGATGAAGCATAATGATGAGATGTACTCCAACTATGTCCCATTGCCTATTGGCTGGGGTGCACTGCATACTTAAAAACAATAGTCTATGCCAAAAAGCAAAAGCAAAAACAATCTAAAAGCAATTGCCTAAGTATTGTCTTTATATAAGGTAAATGCACCCAACAACAAAACTTGTGTTCCTAACCAAGCACTAGAATTTCAAACTTGAGTCTAACTAAATTCTAATTTGACTATAGGTAAGGCCCCTAGAAGTAGCACCACGTGGGCATGGCCCAATATTCCTAATTTATCCTAGATGACAACATTAGGGGTAGCAATGTGAACATTAAGTTAACAGCCAAACCTGAAATATAGTAGTGAATAGGAAGGAAAGAACTCAAAATTTGTCGGTAACTTAGCATTGTGGCTCATTTATCTCAGTAGCAACATGAAAGATAGTAGTTAGTTGTTGGAAGCTATCACCAATTAGTACCCTTGGGGATACCTATCGTTTGTTGAAAACGCGAATCATCTAGAGAAATATACAAGTTATTGCTAACATCTCGAATTAGCTTACTAAGATGAAACTTCAAATCTTCCAAATGGATTTTAGTGTAAAGTGTTGTGAAGTCATGGGTTATCCAAAGCTCATTAATAGAAGGAAGCAACGCTTTGAAGCAATTACTTAGCCACTTAGAAAGGTCAGCCAACCTAGTTTTATAGGCTATTGCAATAAACCTGGGCCTCTTAGGAACTTTATGAAATTTCCATGCAGCACAAAGAAATGGAAGATTTGGATAACAATTAAAGTTATAAGAATGACAAAATTTTTGATGATATTTTATTACACTCATAGTTGTAAGAGAACAAGCGTTATATGTTCCCACTGGAGAATGGACTTCATTCAATAACGATTCCAAATAGAATTTCTTGCAAACAAATACAATTTTGTTTGAGCATTTATCCACATACGAAATGACAAAATGTCTATAAAACTTGTGAAGAAGAACTTCCTCCTCATTAGAAAATGAAGTATGAGTATTAGAAGATTAGACAGATGAGACTTTTTTCAAACTCAAAGTTGCATAATTTAGAACTTTAGCTTTCCATTCTGATAACAAACCATGGACTCCAAAAGATTTTTCAATATGGTAATTGAACTTATTAATACTTGTAGTTATAGATTTTAACAAGCAAGCATCTACTGAAAGAGGAGGACGAAATTTAGTGCCTTTAGAAAAGGACTACGATGAGGGAAGGATTGATGTATCTGCAGTAACAATATGACCTAGAAGGATCACAAAAAAGGAGTCACCACAAGAACAAGGGCTATTAAGGATAGACAATTTTTTTTTTTTCAAAGATTCCGACCATTATCAGCATAATCAAAGGCTTTTTGTCCTATAGTTTTAACATATTTCCAAGCAACCACTGGATGATTCCAAATTTTTCTTCTCTTAAAAATAGACTATTTAATAGGACCTTCTCCAAAATTATGAAGTTTATTCAAATTACATCTAGACAAAAAGTTAAACCTTTCTTTATGATTTGTACCATTTCTACTAGCAAAACAAATGGGTAAAGGGACGGAAGAGCAAACCTCTGAAGTGTTGATAGTAGAAGAGCCATAGATTATATTTTGAGTAGTCAAACAATTGTTGAAGACCAGGCCCTCCTAAAGGCTATTGGTCCAAGGTCAAAATTAGTGTTGACCACACCCCTCGTTTGTCAGGGCTTAAAATGTAAAATATTTTCATGGGGGTACTTACTCATACAACATAGGCATCATATCTTTGACCATAATATTATGATTGTACCTTAGAAATATTTTCATGGGGGTACTTACTCATACAGAATACGTACACATGAGTCTTACAACGAAGCCTCAATTTTATCTACAAGCTTTGTAGATGCACCAAAAAACTTGAATTCTTAAGCAAAGAGTGAATTTGGTTAACCTCTTGCACTAGGTTTTACGTCTTCCTATATTGTTGATGATTCTTGGAAGATAATAAACGCCTAACGTATTTTGTGACTGATTTCAAATAGACGATGAAGTCAACATCATCTAATGATAGGTACTAGTAACAAGAGAGCTGACCTTAAGTTGATAGTTCATAAGCAGTGCATCTTCATGCTCTTTACATTTGTTGATCAAAATTCATACAAAATAAGAAAGCCTCATGGAGCATTAAGTTAGTTGGTGTTTTGTATCCCTTTTGTTTAAGGTAATTCTAGTTCTTGCCTCATGATTTTACATTCTTTGTGATTGTAACATCTCTTTGTTGAAAATTAGGTTGTGTATACAAATCTTATACTGTTTTTGGAATTAAGAAATAAATTGTTATGAAGTTAGAGGATAAGTGGCATGATGTTTAAAGACCTCCGTTCTTCCCTTTCAAGTTAGGACTACAACTTTAGTCAACCGCATAAATGAAACATACAACAGAAAAAAAAAAATCAAGTTGGAATGCACTCAAAGTCATCATAAATTGATGACTGTAGTCCATGTTCAATTATTGAGTTTCCTGAATTTTCATTGGTGGGAACTTATATCATAGTCTATTGGCCTATCTATAAGTCAATGGTGCGTGCAATTTTTTATGTTGGATAATCTTACGTTTCATGATTCTCATCAACAATTCAATTTCGTGGTTTTGAACGTCATCATGGCCAATGCTTGATGTATAGGTTGTTGCTTCTTGCTATCGGATGGGTGATATTTCTTGCATGCTTTTATCCAATTCATATGCTTCTTAAAGGTCACGATAATATTCGCCAAAAGTTGGAGGTGAGTCAATACCCACCCTTTGCCATCTCCTTTATAAATTATTTCTTCTCTTTGTGAATGAGTTTTTCTTGTACTTGATTTTCCTATATTGAAACGATTGTATATGTGTTCTTTTTCCTTACTTTTTTTGCTTGTCAAGGTATGTTTGCCCCCAATTTGGGGTATGTGATGAACCAGTGCCGTGAGAATTGCCTTGTGTGATTACTTTGTTAAATTTTCAATATGCTGTTGCATGTTAGAGGTGCCAAGGCTTTGATTAGAGGTGGCATTCTATAAGATCTAAAAGCTAATATTCAGATTTAAGAGCTATCTTGTTTTCCACTTAAGAACATCTAGAACTCTCCAAGCAAATAGTTTTTCTTTCTGAAAGTTTGTTCCCAAAGTAAGCATACATATTTAGTTATGGCGTCTCTTCTTGGTTGTGGCAAAAAGGTGCTCTCACACACTTTAGAGGACCCCAACGATTCATGATACTTTTCAAAACCCTTGATAAAGTTCTCGTGTAACAAGTTAACATACATGTAGACGTCATCATATAGATTTAGTTTCCTTGTTGCTTAGGAATATATGGTCATTGTGTTAAAAGTGATCCATTCTTGGAGCCTAAGTTTCTTCTCTTTTGAGAATCGATACAACAAATTTTGTCTTCTAGTTTACTTTTTTCCTCGTCTTCATTCCTAAGCATGGAAATGGATTTTATGAAGAATGTATTAGCAAAGTAAATTATCGAGGATTTAAGGAATGTAGAAAAGATGAGTTTGTAGGTGCCAACAATGATGGATGACTTGATAGTTAGATTTGATCAATGTTTTAACACCTGCTTTTACCAAGAAAGGAAGAATGATAATGGTATAGATGGCAACCCTAGTCCCAAGGAAGATATATACTTGATTATCTAAATAGACAACAAAAGGAATAGTTGTATAAGGTGATATAACAATGAAAGTGACAATATATCTATGCTAGATATTGGAAATGCCAAACGTGCAAAATCTAGCTTCCATAGCAAGCTTGTATCATTTTCTAAAACTTTCTACATCATCGTACTTCCTATAGTAGTGGGTGCTTGTACTGAACATTACAACTTCTCAATTTGATGTCTATGAGCTGGGGAGATCAAAATAATAATTTTGAGGGTTTTCTAGCATTTCTTCTCTTTCTTCTATAGGCATGCTTTTCTAATATCTAGTTAGCTCCTTGTCTTACTTGCAGTAGGTACTATTCTTCACAACTTATTGATTGGATTTCTACAACTTAGGTATCAGAAGTCACTCTTTTGCCATCATCATGTCCTCTCTATGGAAGAAATTGCCATCAGTTTGGAGAGGTTTCTTAGACGATCCAAAATCATATTGGAGATGCTGGCTCAAAATTGCTGAAGATGATTGGAGAGATTAGCTTAGGACTGGAGATGCTAGGATAAGATGTTCCACAGTGCAATGTTCAGCTTGTTGATTCTACTTCTCTTACATCTACAATTGAGGCACCAATATCTTTAGATGAGGTTCTAGCACGAGCATCTTAGAAGTTAGGTTTAGGCATCACTCAAGGTGTTTGAGCATGATTTAGGTAGGTGACATGCAAATGAAGTAGAGGTCCAAGATATATGTCATGAGGCACAAACGTATGCAAATGGAGGAGACAATAGTAGCTCCAGTCTTGATAGATGGAATTCCTCAACCCCTCTCCAGTGATGTGGTCAAATCCTGCAACAAAATATTATGTAGAAAGTGTGCCCTCTTACAAGTTGTCTCTGTGTACTTGCACGCAACTCAAAGGAATCTTGTTGAGCTGGTTGGAGACTATTAGAAAAAACAAATTCATCCAACAGAGAACTCAAATAAGAGAGATGGAGAAAGCACACTGAAGGAGAAAACTTTACTCAATGATTCAATTGCAGCTCGAGCCACTTGGCCACATGGGCCCTGTGACTCATTAGCTTGAGTTTAAGGGGTGTACACACATGCGTGCGTGTTATCCTGCCATCTATCTTAACATCATGATAGGCCATGCTTTTGGAGGAAACGTAGTCGAAATGGAATTTGGAAAGTTGCTAGAAATTAATGAGTTCAGCCTTGGGCAAGTTCAAGACCTACTTTATGGTGGATCATTTAGTCAGTAGAGCTGCAAAAAATCAGAGAAGTCTTTCTTGTTGTGATATTTATGTTTAATGGCTTCACTTCATTGCTGAATCTTAGTTGATTGTCAGTTCCTCCAGTATGAGCACGATCACATCAGGGTTAAAGGTAGCAGCTTATGCTTAGACTTAAGCTAATTTCTAGCGTGAAACTATCTTCATCTATGTTTATGGAGATGTTTTAAGCTCTCTCTAGGTAGATATATTTGGGTGTACTTTGGTTGTCTTACCCTTTTTGGTACTTCAAAGACCTTAATAAGATTTTTCCCTCAGGTATAGAAAAAGTGTTGATATTATTGCCAATCTAAACTTTTTTCTTTGCGTCAAAGTATTTGTATGCTTTTTCAGCCTTGTTCACTGGATGTTCATGCATTATTTTGTTGAGAATGTTTGTTTCCAATGGACAGAGAGGCTTAGTGGAGTTCATTTGTAGTGTCTTTGTGGCTTCATGGACGGGTGTTGTCAAATATCACGGCCCACGTCCTAGCCGACGTCCCAAACAGGTATATGTGGCAAAATTGACTATATCAGTTGCTATTACCATGTTTGGTCGACCATCAGTGACAAGCTGGGATACATTAACAAGCCACTCACACGATGTATTGCAGGTATTTGTAGCAAATCATACGTCCATGATTGATTTCGTCATTTTGGAGCAAATGACTGCATTTGCTGTGATTATGCAAAAGCACCCTGGTTGGGTTGGCAAGTATCTTTAAAACTTATGTGTCCTTCCTTATTCTACATAAGATGCATTGCTACGTTAGGCAAATATGAATAGAAATAAGTCTGCAGTTTCTTTTCTTTTTATATAGGGATGCTGTGATATGTATGCAATTGGAAGTATCACAGAGCATGAAAAGCATTATCTGTTGTGGGAAAAGTAGAAACAAATGGATGAGATTTCTTTGCTTGCAAAGGGCCAAAAATATTCTAAATCTGCTTAGGGTTTAGGGTCAAAGTCTACTTAATGGGCAACATCCATAAAGCTGAAAATATGAGCCACATGCATTTTGCAGACTAATGAAATAGGTGGCTATTTTCTGCACAAAAATCAAATTGCACACAAATAGGTAATCTTCGAATGAAGCCAACACCAAAAACAGATTTGTGCCCGAAAATGAGTGCACAGTACATGCACATATAGGGCAGATGGTAGCGCCTTCCTGCGCCAACTTGAAAGTTTCAGCAAGAAATGTGTAAAAAACACATGTATCTTCTTTTGTAGATGGGCGCCCTCCTACAAACAAGTGGATCTGAAAATTTCAGCATGTATTAGACTCAAAAAACACATGCAAATGGCTTGAGCATGGGCACCCTACGACAAACCCTAGGGGGGGCGTCCTCCTTTTTCCTGCAAAAAAAGCTATTAGAATATGAACAGATCTTCACTTGCAAAAATCAGCCAGTTGCTGATTTTCTGTTACCGAAAGAGAAGATGATAGCTTCTTGTAGGGCGCCCTCCTGTAAGCAATCCGAATACCTAATGTGGGTCTGATACCATGTAGGAAATAGAAACCAAAGGATCTAGGATCTTAACTTTTCAATTACACAAAACATTCCAAAGAGAAAGAGAGAGATGGCTGGTCGCCCTTTTTATGAACACTCATGGAATTCCAAGAGAATAGTTATAATGCTTACAATTGTAAAATCCAAAGGAAATGCACACATACATATACCTTTCCAAATGACTATCTAACTTCTTGTAGATGACTATCGAACTTCTCCTACAAGCTACTTTAAAAAAAATAAGGTACCCCATACTAACTTACCTAACTCTAAGTTTAATAGGCTTAATGGAGGTGAATAAACCATGGTTACACGACTCTCAACCTTTTGAGTCAAAGTAACCTATGGTAATCCATCATTTACATAAACTAACAATTTAGAAGTGCAAAAACGTTTGCAAAAATCGGAATAGTGGGTAACCCAAGATGCTTTTGACCAAAGAAGTTCTGGTGATTGGAGAGGCGTTGGTTAGGATTATATTCTGCAGTTGCCCTTTTTGTTCTAATTGTTATATATGATGAGTAAGCAACTTGGGTGACATGAAAAAGATTATACTTGGAAATATTTGTACCTATTTTAGTTAAGCAGATTAGTATCTAGAATGGTAATGTTGTTGACAAATTGGTTTCTGATTTTTGGCTCAAGCAGACAGAATTGCATGATTATTTTTAACGTAGTTCTGGTATTATTTTCCATCATTTTTTGTGTAAATCTTGGACTCGTGTGCAGTCAAAGAAAATTCTCTGATCTGTGCCTTTGCCATATCCTTGGTGATATCATACATTATAGACCACTGATAACAGTCTGGCTGATTAAGATAATGATCAATGTCTCTGCTTCAAGTTTACAATCCACCCAGTTTATTGAGACACTAAAGGATTGGAAGACAAAGGCCACCACACTTATTATATAGGGTAACAATCACCTCCACAAGGCAGCTACTAGGCCAAACCAATGATGAAAAGTGAAGGCTGGTAAGCATTGAGACCACCATAAATAGAGAAAGCTCAGCAAAAAAAGACGCAAAATGCAAGCAAAACTGCAAATGGACAAAGATTCTGGAGAAAAGTTACTACATAGCACTGTAAATGACATTGGTGCAGGCTAGGAAACACCATTAGAAAAGTTTTTCTGAACACTGAAAACTGAATGCTTGAAAAAACTTAAAGATGTCTTTTATTGCTGTTGGAAGATTTATCGAACAAGGTAGAAGAGAACGGTGGCATACGATTGCAGCCTAAGCAAAGCTTAACGACATTGAGATGAAATTAATCATTTGTATGTTAGTTCACAAACAAGTATAATCAATCGTATGTTAGCTGACAATCAAGTTCAACATGGCCAAAGGGACCGGTAACAAAAGCCAAAAACTAGCCTTGTGCTACTTTCCCATGCTGAATATTGAGCCTTTATGAATGTCTACTTCAGTTTTGGACTGCTTGTGAATTGCATAAACTGTTGTAGAAGAAGATACTTTTCCAGATTTTGTATTTGTTAGGTCTTTGATTCTAAGGTCTCAATTTCCATGGTTATGGCAAGCTTTTGATGAGCTAAACTTTGTGTGAGGTACACTTTGCTCTTACGTCTTTAATGTCTGATTGGTCCATCAGGTTTATTACAGACTACTGTTCTTGAGAGCTTAGGATGCATTTGGTTCAATCGAACAGAATCTAAAGACCGCCTTATTGTAGCTGAAAAGTAAGTAACATTGGCTTGTTTTGAGACCAAAGGTTGGACACTATAAAAGGACCTAGTTGCTGCATTTTTCTTCTCAATTTGATGGGACAAGAAGTTCAGATATGAAGTGTTTCCATAATATTCGTTGTTTCACAGGTTGAAACGACATGTGGAAGATCCTGAGAGCAACCCTTTGCTTATATTTCCGGAAGGTACATGCGTCAACAATGAGTATACTGTCATGTTTAAGAAGGTTTGTCTTCAATGCCTCGCAATTATCACAGATTCAATTTAGCCATGTTTTGGGTGATCTTCGGTTCATATTGACAGGATGTTCATGGATTTATTGATGTCCATTTGAGATGATGATAAACTTTCATGAGGAAAGTTGTATTTATTCAGACAGGTAGAATAGAAGTTTTATCGTGTCACAAATGCAGTGTGCTGCCTTATGGACAATCTTAAAGTAGTCCCAAAAAATTGACTACCAGTAAAGTACTTTTACTCTACGCATGGCTCCTATGATGCAGAGAATTCTTTGTGGAGTATACGATAACTCAGAAGCTCCTCGTCTCTCCAAGACTAGTGTTATGTGTCTGACTAATCAGGGTGAATCTACAGATAACTTCAGATTAGGGAAGCGCAATGAGGCTATGTACTAACTGGAGTGGAATGCAAGTCAACTCAAGAGTGATGATAGTTAGACGACAAGGGAAGTTATAGTTATCTCGGGATTGATTGGTGGATGGCTAGTGAAGGACATCTAGTAGCAACCAAACTTGTTTGGTCGTGGAACCAAACTCGTTTCATACCTGTCATGCTTCAAACACGTTTGAAACTTTTTTTTCAGCTTTTGTTTTTTTGGAAAACAAATTCCATTCACATGTATTTGTGGCTTATTTGTCACCTATTTGCAACGATATCATAAGGTTGTGCACGTTCCTGTGCTCCTTAATGTAGTCTTTTTGATTATATAACAAGTAATGAGCAATTTTTTCTGCAAAATATAAAAAAATTCAATTTTTTGAAAGCCCTAAAATTGAAAAAAGTTTCAAACGTTTGGTTGATTTTTCCAAAAATTTGAAAAATGTTTCAAGTTTGGATGTTTGAAACTTTTGGTTGCTACCATGCTAGAGTGGGAATCAGTTACACCACTACTAGTGCAGGTAGCAAGTGCCGTGTTTGTATATATGGGGATTGCCGTGGCTTTTGCTATGGATCCTTGAGCCATGAATAGATCGGGAGCCCTCATTGTCAAATATCAAGATGCTAAGGAGTCTTTATAGTTGTATTAGAGCTAGGTCTGCATGGAGAATATCCATGGCAAGGGAACGTGCCACCTGTTGAGCGATTTTCGAGTATTTATGCAGACTATGTAGAAACACGAATAAAACTGCAGAACTTGATAATGAATCGATGTAGATTAGAGATCGATTATTCGGATGAATCACTCCCGATAGTAGAATAATCCAACACTCCCCCTTAATCTGAATCCATGAATGCCTTGACCTTCAAACTTAGTTCTGCACAAAACTTTTTGTGTGCATCCAAGCTAAGTGCCGTAGTAAAAACATTGGTTGTCATATCTTGCGTTCGCAAGTTTACCTCTTTGTCAAGAACTTTGCTTCTGACATAGTGATACTTAATTTCAATGTGCTTACTCCTAGAATGAAAGCTAGGGTTGGTTGATAAAGCAATAGCACTTTGATTATCACAAAATAAAGTTGTCGGAGCATATTGTTTCAGACAAACATTTGAAGTAAGTTTCTCAACTATACTGCTTCCTTTGAAGCTTGAGAGGCTACGATATACTCTGATTCAGTAGAAGATAGAGCTATCGAAGTTTGCTTGCGATTGTTCCATGAAATAGGACCGTTGAGGAAGAATGGATTTTCTATAAGTGGATTTACGAGTGTCTACACCTTCTGCCCAACTTGCATCTGAATAACCATTGAGAATATTGAGTTTGTCGTTGTCGACTGCTCCATAAGAAATGCAAATGTCCATAGTAGCTCGAATGTATCTCATAACTCTGATAAGAGCTTTCCAATGTGTAATACCAGGATTACTCATAAACTGACTTAAGGAACTGACTGCAAAAGCTATGTCTGGTTTGGTACAGATCATCGCGTACATAATAGATCCTATTATCGAATGATAAGGATACTCACGCATTTGCTCCTCTTCGATCGTCTGAGGTCATTGGTCCTTCGACAATCTGAGTACTGGGTCCATCAGTGAGTGAACCAACTTGCAATTCATCAGATTATGTCTGATCAACATATTGTGAATGTATCTTTGCTAAGTAATGTAAATCAACTTTCGCTTTCTGTCTCTTTGGATTGAATACCTAGAACATAAGTGTTCGATAGTTCCGGAGAGTCCGATAGTTCGACTATATTAGCTTTGCCCTTGCCTTTGAGGTCGATAAACTGATCTTCGATGAAGACGACGTCCCGGCTGGTGAATATCTTCGACTCAATAGGATCATACAGCTTATAAGCTTTATCTGAAGTAGTGTAGCAAATGAAGATACTCTGGAAGTTGAGCTTCTTTCTGAGATCTTGCGGTTTTTGTGCATAAGCAATACATCCAAAAACTTGTAGGTTTGATAATGATGGTTTGGAGCCTGTCCAAACTTCATAAGGTGTTTTGTCTGGGAGACCTTTAGTCGGGACATCTATTCTAAATACAAGCTACAATGGAAACAATTTCAGCCCAGAAGGATTTCGGAAGTGTCGCATGAGCAAGCATACACTTCGCCGATTCGACTAAGGTTCTGTTCTTTCTCTCAACTGAGGCGAATAGGAGGTAATGAATTGTTGCTCAATGCCATTGTTAAATTTGGTGGAGATATACTCTCCCTCGTTGTCGTACCTCAGTGCTTAAATTCTTTTACCAGTTTCCATTTGTGCACGCTCTTTGAATTGTCGAAAGATTTTGAAAGTCTCCGATTTCTGCTTAATAAAATAAACAGCTGTCTTTTCGAATATTCGTCAATGAAGGTAATGAAATACTTTGCATCAAGCAACGACGGAGTTTGCATTGGACCACATATATCTGAATGAACAACATCTAGAACATCTTTTGCTGCATGCCTATGACTCGATCTAAAAGGAAGCCCAAGGATGCAGCTTTGACAGACAGGAGGTTGACTTTGTTAGATGGATAGTCGAGATCAAGTGCTAAGGATTGTCTGGACATGTTCAACACAGATGTATGATTCAAGTGTCCTAATTTATAATGCCGAAGTAATGCTTTATTGACAAGAATAGAGGTTTTCAAGGCTTGACTAGTGTCAGAATAACAATGCGCCAGTCTGTATAAGTATCCATGCCTCTTGCGAGTGCACGGATCTTATTTGTCCTATCGACAATTCGGCATTGATCAGACTCTAACTCTACCCTATGACCTAAATCAATAATGCTACCTACTGATAACAGATTTGTAGAGAGTTTAGGTACATACAAAACATTTGATATTAATTTGAATTGATCATGCTGGAACTTCAATTCTACAGTGCCTTCACCTTCGATAGTGTGTGTACTATCGTTGCCAAGATGAACGAATTTTTTTGTACTGTAAGGTGTGTAGGAGTGAAAATGCTCACGATGACTGGTCGTATGTTGAGTAGCTCCAGAATCCAGAAACCAAGAATTATCGAATCGCGCCTTCTGGTCTTTGACCATAAACGCTCCTTCGTCCTTGACGAGTTCGAGAGATAGAGATGATATTGCGACTGCATTCACCTGTTTATGTGGTTGCTTGTTAGCATTCTTTGCTTTTAATACCCTGCAATCATGGATCTCATGATTAGTGTGTTTGCAATACTTACAGAACATCTTCTTCTTCGACTGTGGATTTGATAATTGCTCTTGACTTTGTGTCGGCTTCTGATTTGATGCGGACTGCTTAGAGCTTTTCTTCTTTTGTCGTTTTGAGCCTTTGTTGACATATAGAGCATGAGATGATGAAGTCGAAGAGGTGTCTTGACTTCTTCAAATGTCTTCTTGCAGCAACATAGATAACTCTAGTGAGAGTTAAATCTAAGTGTGTTGATATGATCATCACCCAGTTCTCATATGTAGAAGGCAAGCTCGAAAGCAATGTCATGATTTCGTCTTGATCGTCGATCCAACACCTGCCATTTGTTGCAAGAGATTCTTAAACTGGTCATCGTGATTCTGAAGTGAATCACCATTCGACATCTTGAGTGTGCAGAATTTTCTTCTGAGATGCAACTTGGAAGTCATGTCCCTCACATCATATAGTGAGCTCAGGATGTCCCACACTTCTTTCGAAGTTTGAGCTTCAGATATGTGGCCAATTTGAGTGTCTGATATATTGAGAATAATAAGCGCGAAAGCTTTATCATCCTTCGATTTCCATTTTGAGTCGGCTCTGTCGTCTTCAAGCTTCACTTCGATACATGTGACAGCATCCCACAACTCGCTGGTGATTAGCAAGGTGAGACTGGCTTTACTCTGAGAATCCATCTGGAACTTGGTCTGTCGATAAGTCGATGACTTTAAGAATGATACCGTGCGACGCTACAATTGGAAATCAATTATCTATACTAAAATTTGATACCACAAATTGAAAATTAAGAGCAAGTGTGCTCTGATAAGAATTTGATACTATGAAAAGTATCTAATGATATCGCTCTGATAATAGGTATCGCTCTGAGATTTATCAGTTACAAATGACTACTGAGAAGCATACATTCTGACATGATACTGAACGCAATAAGAAGATAGATTGAATCAGGACGTAGATCGCAATTGGCAGTTAGCCGTAATGCATTGGCATCCATCTAGTTAGGACTTCCTGGAAATTTACTTGCAAGGCAGTTAGGGCAAGTCTTTAGCTTCATATCAGGTGGAACAATAACTGTCATCCTTTGACATGTTCGACTCCTTCGACTTTCGTCGGAGTCATCCGATATGTCGGAGGTTGTCCGATGTTTCGGAGCCACCTGTTGAGCGATTCCCGAGTATTTCTGCAGACTGTGTAGAAACACAAATAAAATTGCCGAACTGGATAATGAATGCATGTAGATTAGAGGTCGATTATTCGGATGAATCACTCCCCAAAGTAGAATAATCCAACATGTTGGAGATATGATCTTTACATTAGGCAAAAGTCGTTGATTGTGTGCCACATCAGCGAACATTAACTGATCGTTGTCTCGGTAGTCACTATCTTTATTGAATCGTAGGCTGTGCTATCTCGATGTACTTGTCACTGTACTTTAAATATTAAATAACAAATAGGCCCAAGTGCCTTCAGTACTGATTTAGTAGGTTGTCAATTGGGGAGTGTTTTGGGCACACGGTTCCATACTTGTCTATAAATACGATCACAACTATTTTGGCCTCATTTTCTTATCTCTGGGCCCAATTTACTAAGTTTAAAAGAACTACTAATTTTGGGCCTGAAAAGGGGCACATTACTGTTTTGGGGGGGAGGGATTTGGAATTTCCTACCTCCCTATTATTTCTCTTCCTTTTAGAAGTTTCCGAAGCAGTATAAATAGGAGCTGAAGACTGTCATTAAGTAGATTATTAATTTCGGTATCTCGAGCTCTTTGTGGTTATTGATTTTGGTATCTTGAGCTCTTTGTAGCGGGGTTCCATCTCAGCTGCATATTTGCCTAAGCTATGTATAGCCTATGGTTTTCATTGAGTTTTGTTAGTTGGAGAATCCTGGTTGCTCCTTTTATACCATTGGCCCAACAAAAGGGATTCTAGGGGTAAGACATTGGGACTCCTGCAGCACTGGCTTATCAGAGGAGTGATATCCAATCCATAACACTATATTTGATTGCATGGGGTTCTGTGGTAAAGTGCATAGGGTTCATGCCTAATATGAAATGCTTGCTTTAGTTTGGTGGCTTAGTTTAATCATTTTCTGCTATTCTCTGCACCCTGTCAGGAGTTGTTATCAAGCTGAAAATCTATTAGAAATAAGCTCAGTTTCAAGTAAAGGCATGCTTTTGACAAAAAACTGCAAGCATTGTTGTGACTTGCAGCGGTTGACTGACATAGACTGTTTGAAGAGCTTTTTTTTGGAGGCTCACGTTAAAACCTGTTGCTAGCTTCTTGCAAGAAAACCTGGACTTGGTAAAGCAGCTATTTCAACTAGCTGCTTTATGTGCAAGCAACAACTGTAGAATTTTCAATTTGAAGCTCTGATGATGATGTGTGAACTGTTTTACGAATCTATAATTCCTCATCATGGTCAACTTTGGTTTTGCATGTCTACATTTATTCATAACTTGCTAATCCAGTGAGACAGTTGTTCTAGCCTATGGGACATAAAGCAACACTCGTGTGAAAGAAAATAATTTTTTTAATTGGAAGAGAGATTTGTGAGAAACTGATATGCCGTGGGAATGTGTGTTTGGAGACATGCTGGAGTGCAGGGTGCTTTTGAGTTAGGCTGTGCTGTCTGCCCAGTTGCTATCAAGTACAACAAAATATTTGTGGATGCTTTTTGGAATAGCAAAAAGTAAGTTATCATAAATTTATAGCTTTGTCTTAAGTAGATCTATAAAGTTGTTACCAGGGCCTTAGTTAAGGACTAAAATTGGGCAGGGTTGGGTTATGAGTTCATGAAAGTTATGGGGCAGTGGCTTTGTGCGTGTAACATGTTGATGTACAGTGTGCGAGTCCTGATAGCAACTGTCATTTTGGAGATGGGAGCATTATTACCTCTGCTCTATATTTTGTGTTGCGCATCGATGTACAGTGTGCAAGTGCTAATAAGCATTCTTAGTTGTATGCATGTTCGGAGACTGAAAGTCATGTTACCTCGAATCTGTATCCTACTGGAAGCTTATTCCGGCATCTTGGAATGTTCACGAGCTTATGCAGTTTGGAAATCTGGATTGCGAAATTGCAAGCACATTGAATAAGGCTATATCTATCTAGTTAGGCAGTACATCCACAAAATAAGTAGACAAGATATGCCAAATGCTATCCTTGTAGATGAATTTTGTGAATTTTTCAGGAATTTTCTAACACCAGCTGCAGGATGGACGGCTTTGTGTATAGTTCTTGTACAGTTTGTCCTAGAGGCAGTAAATTGTCTGATTTTTTCATCAACACGTTCAGTGAACACGTTTATAGAGCTTCACCAGATAGAAGGAAGTTACCTTCATAATTTTATTTTCCTTGTTCTCAGCAAACTCGTCATTTTTGTACATGGTTTTAGTTCAAGCACTGAGACACTTTCAAACAAAGTATTCCCACTTTCAACAAGCTTATATATATCTCAAATTTCAGACGTGAGCGTCCACCCCGGACGCTGCCATTTCCCGTCCGCGTCCTTTTTTTTTTTTTATAGCTATTTTACACTAAAAAAATTAAAAAAAAAAAAGTGTGTCCAGGGTGGACGCGCGTCCTCGTCCGGGTCCCACTACCTTTGATCTCAATATCCATTTCATCTCTCAATTGGTGAGCTATGAGAATCTTCTATAAGCGCCTTTAGTTTGTACAACTTGCCATTGTTTGAGTTGTTTTTTTTGATGAGAACACTTTTGTAAAAGATTTTTATTGCTCACTGTTTGTCATGAGTTTTTGGAATCAGTAATTGCAATTTCTGGAAGAAATAGAAAAAGTTACACTGTAAGAGCTGAACTTATGGAGTTCATCCATAGTTGCGGTTGAGTCTTGACTATTCTGAGCAAGCTTAGCTTGATCAGATGTATTGTAAAAAGCTCCTTTGCATGGTGTTTGTCACGGTAACTATAAAGAGGAGTTTTTGCTGGTATTTGTGTTTTCTGGAAGAAGGTTTTGAAGGTCATTTGACTCTGTTGGAATATGAAGTCCAGAGTGTGCTGCTTTTGGTGATGTTTTCTGGACTTTTAACATGCTAATTGTTTGTTAAAATCTAGGCTACTTTGAGATGAGATTGCATTTTTTTTCTTTTTCAGGCAATCCTTTACAACGCACTTGATTCAGCTGATGACCTCATGGGCAGTGGTGTGTGACGTCTGGTATCTTGAGCCCCAGACGATACGTCCTGGTGAGACAGCCATTGAGTTTGCGGAAAGGTATCTGATACACTGCTTATGGACATTCTCCCTTTATTGATCCTTAAAAAAGATGTAGTGATAAGGAAATCTTTTAAGAGATGCTTACCTTCACATGTCCAGAAGAAACTTTAGTCTCCTGATGAGTCTTTTTTCAGAGTCCGGGACATGATAGCAAAGAGGGCGGGCATAAAAAAAGTTCCATGGGATGGGTACTTGAAGTACTACCGTCCAAGTCCAAAGATGACAGAGAAAAAGTGAGTACGAAGTAAAAATTCACAATTAAGGATCAGCATTATTCTTCAAGGTGCTGGTTGTTATTTCTGATGATTGGTTGATTTGAAAACTTGGCTTTTTTTATCCTTCCAGTATCCTTCTTACTTACAGACTTGGACATCCTTTTTGGATGAAACCTCATTGTACAATGCTTTTGTGTTTGACCCTATCATTATTGCAATGTTGTTTAGGTTTCATCGTTGATATAAGATCCTCACATACTTTGTTATGTAAAATCCAAGGTTATGTTTCTTATATGGTAGTATATGCTCAATGTTGCTGCTCCTTGTTGGCAAACTTGTTTCACAGGTCTTTCTAGTATACACACAGTTGCGTAATTAGTGACTGTGCAGACCATAGAAGCGTGACAGTTTTTTAAAGCAAAACTGCCTTGCTTGGGTTATTGGGATTTGAAATGTCTTCTGCTTGCTAGAGATATGGCGAAGGACAGTAGACATATGCAAAGTATAGAATCTTCAACTAGCTATCTTCAAGTATAATAGAATCTTTTCACACGTGATGAGAACCTTAATTGATGATCTGAATTCATCTTCCTTTAGTCCTATATGCCCTCCGTAGAACTCAGATCCCCCAGAATTGTAAACCATCTGCCCAGTTCAAGATTTGAGGTGGACAGTCCTAGTTTCTCCTAAATCAGAGCCCTAGTCAATGGAATGAAGCTCTATATGACGGAACGATGGTGGTGAAAGCTTGGACCTGTTTTTTGATCAGATTCCTGCAATTCCTGGAGAGCAGCTTACCTTTGAGGAGGGAGCACTTTTTGTAGGGGCATCTGATCTCTGTTCTAAGAATTCTTTTCAGTTCTTGAATAAGTTATTGCATCTTCTTACTTCGAAAAGTCATATTGCAAGAAGGGAACAGCAATTCCTTTTTTTATCACTTGACTTGATTCAGCCATGATCTTGTCCAAGCTATAAGTGAATTGCTGTTTCAAAATTCTCAAGGCAAGCAAGTCAATCCTCGGAAATATTTGACGGTGGACATGACCTTGGACTTCCGAGTCTATGATGGAATAGCTCCAGAAGGACTGGAAACTTGCTTCTCACCGATTCTCTCCTTTTGTTCTTTTGTATTTCTCCTTTTCTTGCTGTCCATTAAAAAAATGTTCGAACCTTTTCCCAATTCGAATCGGCTTGTAACGTTGGAACAAGCAATAATATCTCCCGTGAATCTCATAATAAGCTGGGCAAATGAAGATAAAATGCTCCTCAGTCTCCACCGCACCAAGGGAACATAGCTGGCAGATCCTATCCTCTCGTGGGGTAACCTGAAACTGACCAATCTCAATCTCAAGCTGGTGTGAAGAGACACAGAGCTGACCCAATATGAATCTGAGACCATGTGATAACCCAGAGCGTAGGTAGTGTGGTAGAAGTGGGGACCCTGATACATCAGTCTCCAAGACCATCACCTTGATCTTCGCAGTGTTTACCCCTAGGCCCCATCGGGAACAGAAACCATGAAGACAATCAATCTGTCTTTGTAGCCCCTCTCTAGTAGGTGAAAGTAGAACCACATCATCTGCATAAAGAAGAATAGCGAACAAGATGTTGCAACCAGATCCGCCACACTGCTCAATAACCCGCTCCAACTCATCAATATATAATCCAAAAAGTGTAGGAGAGAGGGAACATCCCTACTTCACCCCAATAGTGCTCCAGATCTGCTCTGAGATACCTCTGTCACTCCGAAAACATCCCAATACTTGCTATGATCTTGCTAGAATCAATGTGATGCATGCTCAGATGTGTTCAGCTCTGTTTTAGGCTGGTAATGTTTTTCAATGCAGTGTGTTTTCTTCTACTGAACGGTTGTTTGCTTGTTTTTGTTCGCAGGTTTGATCTCGTGTGGACACGATGCCGGTGCAGGGCCGAGGCCTTTGGGGCGAGGTTGAGCTTACTGAGGGGGATGTGGCTACACACCATGGCTCGGGAGTCCGTAGATGGAGATGCTTGCATTGTGGTGGTCTCTTCACAGGATCACTTACCAGGGTTAGCGCTCACTTACTGAGGGTCAGAGGGCCGGGTGGGCGGGCATTGGGCATATCTGATTGCCCCAGGATTTCCGATGAGGAGAGACAGAGGTTGTCTATTACGTACGGGCACGGTGCGACAGGGACAGGGACAGAGACAGGGTGCTGCATCACAGGTTTCTGGACAGGGACAGGGACAGAAAGACAGGGACAGGGGGCAGGAGCAGCTGCAGGTTCACAGGCAGGGGTCACAGGTATGCAGGCACGGCCTACTATGGGTGCAGAGCCTAGTACAACACGTTCTTGGCAGGGTTTAGGTGCAGTGCATGGTCCAGGCAGTGCCACTCCAGTTCCACCCGCAGCAGCAGGGCTTACTTCAGAGGGGAGAGCGTCACATGAGCAGGTTGGATCAGTAGCAGCGGGTCCTTCTCGTCCCTCCTCTTCTTCGGCGGCAGATGCAGCACATGGTTCGACAGGTCCTCCCAGAGAGAGTGATACACCCACAGATCAGCCATCCGGTTCGCGTGTTAGACCACGAGCGCCACGTGCACAGCACAGAGAGGTTAGGGCCAGACAACAGACCCTTGATCGATGCGGGTGGCAGAGAGAGCAGCATGCCCGGTGCACTCGACTTGCTAGCCAGTTCTTTTACGAGTGCGGCATTTCCTTTGCTGTTGCTGACACTTGGGTGTTCAGAGAGTTTTGCGCACAGATGGCAGTCGTGGATGCTACATGGACGCCTCCCAGACGAGAGGCATTGCGAGGCAGGATGCTTCATCAGGAGGAGGAGACCATTACGCGAGAGCTGAGTTCCATTCGCTCAGCTTTGTTTTCATAAACCCATTGCATGCGTTTAGGGTTGACTCGTGGCGCAATTTTTGCATTCGGCTAATGGGTGTTTTGTGGCAGGTATGGATGCACGATATTGAGTGATGGATGGACCGACATTCGTCGTCGATCCGTCATCAATGTCTTGGTTTCTTGCCCGCTTAGCACAGTATTCCTACGTGGCGTGGATGCCACTCGAGGTGGTGACGCCATCACAGCCGATTTTATATGGGAGGTTATCAGAGATGTTATTGTTGACATTGGAGTAGAGCATGTGGTTCAGGTTGTCACGGACAACGCTTCGAACTGCAAGCAGATGGGAGAGATTATGACGAGGGAGCACCCCAGCATTGTGTGGACACCTTGTGCTGCGCATTGTATAGACTTGCTCATCCATGACCTGTGTGCACTTCCATGGATCAGAGAGGTATTGGTTTCTCCATTTGCTATGCTATCTTGATTGACGACTGCTCCATGCTGCTAAACACATCTCAACTATTGTCTAAATTTTTCACTGGATGTCTATGTTGCAGGTCACTTCTACGGCCATGCGCCTGGTCACTTTTGTTACTAGGAAGAGGCGTGTGCTGGCCCTATTCCGCACCTTCTCGCACCTGAATCTGAAGAAGCCAGCACCCACACGCTTTGCCTTTTACTTTTTGGTGCTAGAGCGATTAGTATTAGTGAAGGACGCATTGCGGCAGATGGTTTCCAGCGAGTCCTTCCGAGAGTTCATGGACGTCCCACATGCGGCGTTTGTCCGGTCCACTGTGTTCGGTGAGCCGTTTTGGAGAGATGCTGAGGAGATTACTGGGGTCCTTCTACCCATTTTCAGAGTGCTACGCCTGGTAGACTGTGAGGGGTGCACTCTCGGCCTCATTTACGAGTTCATGGACCGCATCGGCAAGGGGATTCAGACGTCAGCCTTGGTCGAGCACAAGTATGACTCTTCAGTGTCTAGTTTGTTGTTTCTCACTCAAGTCTGATTCGATTCTTTTAGGCTATGGCAGCTATGGTTACATGATTGTTGTGATTTGCCTACTGCAGGAGGCGCGAGATCTCACGTATTTGGGAGGCCAGATGGGACTACTTCCACCGACCCATCCACGCCATAGCCCACATATTGCACCCCTTGTGGCGCGAGACTCGGGATCTGGACGATCGGGAGTCGCACCAGGGATGGGTGGAGTACACGGAGCGCGTATGGCCTGGACCAGGTACGTGTGATAAATTGCTTGGTAGGCTAAGTACTGCAGTAGTGACTGTAGTGTGCTCATTGCTAGTGTGTGAATTCAAGAGGACTTACACGAGCCATGTTATTTTTCTGCCAACAGGTCCGATGCTCACTAACATTGCATACCAGCTGCTGATCTTTGAGCGCTACCAGTTTCCTTTCGATGGAGAGCAGAGTCGGCGGAGGGAGGATATGTTGAGGCCTGTTTCATGGTGGGGCTACCATGGGCGCGACACAGGTGACCTGCGACGACTGGTCGAGAGAGTCCTTGCACAAGACTGTTCAGCAGGAGCTTGCGAGTGAAATTGGAGCACCTGGGCCTTGTATCACACGCAGAAGAGGAACCGGTTGTCCATCGAGCAGTGTAGGCGGTTGGTGTTTGTGAACACCAACGGCCGTATGCTGAGGCGCACACGAGGAGGGGGACAGATGCTCGAGGTGAGTCACATCATCACCCCCTGTTTCTTGCTGTGCTTTGACGAACTGAATTTCTTTTGAATTATGCAATGAATTGCTGACAACAATGTATTGTTTTTGGTTGCAGGTGAACCCTGACACTTGCTTGGTGGATTCGGCAACTGCTGCTCCTCGGGCACCACCCATGCAGGAGGAGATGGATGATGAGATCTATAGAGATCTATATAGATAGGCACAGGCTGACGCACGGGCTCTACGGCGTTCGAGGAGGGCAGACAGGCAGAGGGCTAGGGCTGAGGAGGGGGATGATGAGGGCTTGGAGGTTGGAGAGGAGCTTGGGGATGACTATCAGGAGGAGGAGGAGTGGGTTGAGGGGGATACGGAGGAGGATGAGGAGATGGGGGCGGAGGCACAGGGGGATGACCTTGCTGACTTGCTGGTGGACCCTGATGCGGAGACAGAGGAGGAGCCAGCCATTCCTACACGTAGGCCTAGGGGGAGACCTAGAGGTTCTGGGAGGGGGGGGGCTGAGTTCGCTTTTTGTAGACAGGAGTGGAGCATCACAGGCAGCCGTCGGCCAGGCATCATCACAGTGGGTAGGGCCATCCCAGGGCGTTGGATCACAACCACCTGACACACAGACACGCAGGGGTAGACACAGGGGTGGGGGCAGGCAGGGGGGGGCAGAGGAGGGGAGAGAGGCAGAGGCAGAGGTAGAGGCAGGGGGAGGATCCAGAGCCAGAGCACGCAGCAGAGAGACAGAGCATGCGGCAGAGCCAGGGCCACACCACGGCATATGGCTCCCTCCAGTTCTGATTCATCTACAGACCCTTGGGATCTGCAGTTAGGCACAGATTCAGATGATGGTTCCTACCATGACTCTGATGAGCCTTAGTTGTGTAGTTTTTATTATGTTCATGGAACATCATTGTACTTCATTTTGGTGCCACGTGGCCCGATATTATATATTACGATGATCCTATTCACAGCAGTGTAACGATTCAGTACTGTTGAGAGAGAGAGAGAGAGAGAGAGAGAGAGAGAGAGAGAGAGAGAGAGAGAGAGAGAGAGAGAGAGAGAGAGAGAGAGAGAGAGAGAGAGAGAGAGAGAGAGAGAGAGAGAGAGAGAGAGAGAGAGAGAGAGAGAGAGAGAGAGAGAGAGAGAGAGAGAGAGAGAGAGAGAGAGAGAGAGAGAGAGAGAGAGAGAGAGAGAGAGAGAGAGAGAGAGAGAGAGAGAGAGAGAGAGAGAGAGAGAGAGAGAGAGAGAGAGAGAGAGAGAGAGAGAGAGAGAGAGAGAGAGAGAGAGAGAGAGAGAGAGAGAGAGAGAGAGAGAGTATGGTTGGAAAACGATTCCATCTGGTTGAAAAATGCTTCAGGACGATGCAGTATGGTGATTGGTTCAGAACACTTAGTAAGCCACAGTTGTAACTTGAAACTTGACAGTCATTATGGTGCAAAGTTCAAACTTCAAAGTAGTCGGGAATATCAAAAATTCAAAATGTCAAATGGTAAACCAATGACCATTAGTAATTATTGATATTCGAATCTAAATAATCGACTAACAATTAACTTCAAGAATCAGAAATTAGAATCCATATTATATCATAACATAACATTTAGGCTTTTTGGTGTATTTCTAAGATCTCTGGCCTCAAAAAAGTTTCTATGCTTACTTTTCTTGACCATCTTAAGCATACTGAAGGTGCCTTTACAAAAATGGCATGCTCACGACACACTGGTGATGCCTATTTGTGCATTTGGATAGTGCTTTTATAAGTTTTGGCAAAATGTTTTTATGGGGTTAGATTTGGTTAAAACTAACCCAGTGCTATGAAAATTTGGGATTCTAACCTTGTAGTCTTAGGTGAGGATTATTGTATGGCTTGGAGTCCCAAAGTAGACGACCTCCTTCATGAAGAAACGATAGAAGTGTGAAAGATGATGTGCAAGAATTCAAGGATTGCATGGGCATTGTTGGTCAAGATGTGCAAGAGAGCAAGGGCATCGCCCTAAAGGAAGTCAAGGTGACATTTTCAAATGCTAGTGGGTGCTCCAGGGACTCAAGTAAAAGGGCTATCACCCCAATCGGTGGAACATCAGCAACATCAGTGTGGGTGTTGGCAACCCATGGGTTTGGGTAAACCAAGATTGGGGCCAAGTTTGGATACGCCAATATCTATGAAAAGTTTGTATGTCGAGAATCATGATCATTCATGAGTTAAGCTGAAGGTCTTTTTGGGCGGTGGGGGAATCACAATGGATGTTGGACAAGTCAGGCGCCTGACTAGATGGCTTATGCATTAATTTATCTGAAGTAAGTAGTGAGCTGAAGCAAGACCTTCCCATAAGAACTGTGCAGCTAAATACCGTAATCTACTAATGGTAATCTGTAGTATGGACATTGAAATGCTAGTTTTGAGATTTGTTAGAGGATTTTGCTTTACTACCGGGTGTGAGACAAACAGAAAAGAAACGTAAGACTTTCAACCTAGCAGCTAGATTCGAACAATCTATGATGACTATAGGGGCAATTGCAGATCATGAGAAGTTGATTTAAGAGTCTTTCAAGATGGTCAATTTAGCCAAAGGAAGTTCCAGCAACGGGAACAAGCGGGTCAAAGGGACATGACATGTTCTGCTCGTTAGCAAGCTCCAAAGTATTGTTGTTCTAGGGAAAACAAGGAGAAATTTCGGTTACAATGTGAAAAACCAGCTCATCTTAAAAGAGATCTTTGGTGCAAGGGCAAAGGTGGCAAATTGCAATTCAAGTGCAAGAAGCACCAAGTCAAACAAAGTTATGACCATGGCTCTAAGAGCTAAACCAACATGGATGTACCACAGTGCCAGCTTTCGAATGATGCAACCATGGCTATGCAGTTGGTGAACGAAGGTCAATCACGGTGACAGGAAAGATATCTTAAAGATTGATATTAATTATGAGTGTTGAAACTCATGAACTGAATCACAGATTTTTTAGCATCAATGAAGCATAAAGATCAGATATGAGGCAGCAGAGACTAATCCCAACAAGAATAGCATAGATGCATCACAATGATCATGACAAGGCTGTGGATTGCTGCATCTCATTGGGAAGACCTAAAGTAGCAGAATCAAGAAAGTTAGCAGACACCAATGCTCAAGCTCAACAAGGGAAAAATTAATTAGTGGGAGGGCACGATGAACCCCTCAAGATCCAAAAAGATCTTGGGTGCCACATGTCATACTTGCTTCATGGGTATGCACGAGGTTTCTCTTAGTAAATTCAGCTCTAGGTGTCAAGTGGACCATGTGTACTACTTGACCTACTTGTTAACGCACATAAGATAGGTTCTCAATGTATTTAATTATCACCCCCATGGCATATGCACAACTAACAAGTTACAAGTATACAAAGCCTAGAGGAGTAAAATATGTATTTATTTCAACACCCCCACTTAATGGCTATTTTATTTACCCTAACACCTAGCATTCATCAAAGTTTCTCTTTACTAAGAGCTTTAGTAAAGATTTCTGTTGCTTGGTCGTTAATGTCACAATAAACTAGATGGATTTCACCACTTTGCTTAGTATGAAGTGGTTCTCTCGTATGAAGTGCTAATCCACTTTTATGTGCTTCATACGAGCATGATACACAAGCTTTTTGGCTAGCTGAATACAACTTTGGCTATCACAATGTAGTACAATAGGATCTACCTGAGTGATTTGCACATCACCAAGTAACCTCTTAAGCCAAATCGCCTCTCAAGTGGCCTTTGTAGTTGCCCTGCACTCTGATTCCATCAATGATAGAGGTATGCTGAGCCGCTTCTTGCTACCAAAGTTTCATCGAATCACGTTTTGATCAGCATCAATTCAAACATTTTGATTCAAATGGACTGTTCAAATCAGATTTTTGCTGATTGCAATGGTTCAAAAAAAAAAAATCTGAATGAAACCAGTCCTGAACAGGCTGGTTTCTACATGCACTGCAAAAGGTCCCATGAGCATCAAGCTTGTTCCGAGAGAGAGAAAAGAAAGTAAGAAAGCTTTATTAATGTCTTGTCGGTACTTGTACGTACAAAAGACTAAGAGAGTACATGTTGTGTGTCATAACCATAGGAGTATTAAACTAACATGAATGTAAAAATGTCACTCAACATCAAACTAAGCTCTCCAAATAGAGCAAGTTGGAGTGAGGTAACTAGATATATCTCTATCTGTCATGATCTGTCACCTTAATGAAAAGGATGTGATGGAGGTGATGGTGGGGTCCACATCTCTGTATACTACTACCGAGCTATAAGTCTATAGCGAGGTCTGTGCTATCTCTGCTGTTGTCGCTACTTGCCGTTGTCTGCTTTTCTTGGAACATGACTTGGTCTAATGCACTGATGTCTGGTGCAATGTCTATCTCTCACTGGAATATCTATCTCATCCGCTGATATGTCCTCTGTATCCACTATAGATCTCTGTTTGCATCTAGTAAAAAACTCTGTGATACTCATCTGGTTGTGTATAAAAGGTTGGCCCTTGGATAGATCTTGTCTCAAAAACATCATCTTCTCAAAAACATCAAGGCTACGCAACGTGGATCGTTATATGTAATCTGAGAAAGAAGTGTCTAGGGAGTATCCTGTTGTAAAAATAATATCATTCCCTGATGTCATATTAAGATGAACATTTGAAGATGACAGGGTCCTCATCCTCATCTCAATCCATGTGATTATCCAGTATTGAGTTATCTAGGGCGAATAGGGCAGCCCACACAATCACCCTCCATGAAATGGGATACATAATAGAGGGGTTTCACCCCAAGCTGTCCATCCCAAACTCTATGCACATAAGCCCTGTATATGAACTGGCATATACACAAGAGAGTCAAGTAGATGCACTGCCTGAATTAATGTATTCCATTTTTGACGTTTCCCAAGATACTCCATGTGTAATTTGCAAGTTGAAATGCAGAAAGGCTGTTTTTAAATTTCTGGTTTGTGGAAGCCTTGAAGTTGTGAGTGATGATCCCTTCATACAACCATGTCTTTGATTTGTCCACGTCAGACTTGTAAACTGTAAAGTGCATTAGGAGCATCTGGCTATAGGAAACACAAAAAAAGTACAGAAAAGATGAAATGCTAAAAATGTAGCCTTAAAACTTTTGATAACAATGCCCAAAATATGTGGAAGGAACTTCGAAAAATAAAAACTTGCTTTACAACAAGTTTTCTAGTTAGGGGAGATAGTTTGAGACACACATAATAGGCTGTTGGTTTAATCCATGGTACATTTTTTCTCCAAAATTCAAAACTAACTAAAACTACTGGTTGAAGCTTTTGCTTTTCTAGTGTAGGCCAGCATCTGTCCATAGTTCACACAACCAGACAATTAACATACATACAGCGTGGTCACAAACGGCCTTATGATGATTGCTGAGGCTACTTCCGCTACTTTACCAAAGCTTGGGGAATGTTTGACTCAGTTCCTAGGATCGGAATGGAACCGTTCCTAGGGCACCTAAGGAACGGTTCCTAATTGTTCCTAAATCCTAACAGTTTGAATACTGCACACCTTAGAAATCTGTTCCTAGAAATCCGTTTTGAACACGATTCTGAAAAAATGGGGTGCCTGAAAACAAATTTGAAAATGCACTGGAAAAAACGATTCCAAAAACGCCTTCTGAAAACCCATTCCTTAAAACTGTTCCCCAAGGAATGAAACAGTACCTGTTCCTAAAGGAAAAACCTTAGGAACGGGTTTCTACGGTTTGACTAGAAGCAGCTGTGATAACAGGAACTTGTAAAAACAAAATCGACTGGGGATGTTGATATTTCTCATACTTTGAGAAAAATAGATTCAAGTGAATAAATAGATGGTTTTGAGTCTTACAATTTCAAATAATGACCTGAACCACCTGGGGATAGGAAGAAACAGACAAAAATGCATATATGTGGCAATTTTGAATAATGTGTCTCTGCCTGTTTTCTGATCACTGTGATTTTGATTCTGCAGGCAACAAAAGTACTCTGAGACGATAGTACAGCAGTTACAAGATACGAGGTTGACGTAGGTATGCTTTAACTAGACACACATTCTCCAGTGTCCATGTAGCTTTCCAAAAAAATGAAATGATCTGATTTTTTGTGTCAGTAGCGCATGCTGCCTATTTTAAGGCGGTATAGCTGCTAGTGGTCGCAACAACCATTTCTGTGCATTTTTTGTTGAGGCACAGGTTCTTATCTCGATGTATATGCACAATAGCATTGTCTGTTCCCTTTGATTAATAAGGACATGTACTCTGATTTAAGATTTAGAACATTGGTGCCAGCCGAATGTCCATGTGGATTCTGGATTGAAGATGCTTTGTTTGATGCAATAATAATTGAAAACAAGGGGTCCTTGCAAAAGCAGTCATTTCCAAGGATATGTTCATACTTTTCTCAATTCATTGCCTTTAGCTTTTATAGGAATAATCAATGTTGAAATTTTTATATTCCGTAGAATGCCAGCGGTGATTTTTGGGAAACTTCCTAAGAAAAAGATTGACTCTATTTATTCCACAAATGAAAGAATCGTATACTCTTAATATTCTCTTATTCAATTCAATCATCAGTGATATAAATTTGCTGGAGAACTTTATCCTCTGTTCCTAGTAGTAGTGCAGGGCTAGAGGAAATGACAGACCCTAAAGGTCAGGCTTTATGTAGCTTTGACTTTGCATATGCAGTTACGATCACTTTCAACATAAAATCTTTAAGCTTCTCTAACTCGAACCTCTAGGCTCTTATATAAAAATAGTGTCATTCTAATGATAGTTTACTGCATCCATGAAGTGACCATCGAGTGAGACATTTCATGAATTCATTAGATCTTCTAAACAGGAATCAGTTATGTTTAGCTTAAGACCTGTTGAATTGTATGATTGGATTCCTCAATAAATCTGCATTTGACTTTTGTAGACTAAATTCCACATTAAAATGACATGATGTGCAAGATATTAGAGACTTTCACTTTTGAGGCTTTTTCAAAGCTTAATGAGCTACTTGTCACAATCTCTCTCTCTCTCTCTCTCTCTCTCTCTCTCTCTCTCTCTCTCTCTCTCTCTCTCTCTCTCTCTCTCTCTCTCTCTCTCACACACACACACACACACACACACACACACACACACACACACACATTGATTTGAAAAGAGTGCTGCGTAAAGAACATTTTGAATGACCATACAAAAAGCAAAATTTCAAACTTCGAATTTGATTTTAATGCAAGAGTGAGGTGAAGTGGATCCTTATACCCTTGAATAAGATCAAAGAGTAACACCAGCTCGAATTGAGAAAACTATTCTAAAATTGCTCAAATGGGAGGATTAAGTTCAATATATGCTTGTATTAAATGAGAAAGATATTGACAAATCAACAATGATTTTGGCACTTAACTTGAAAGGCATCTTTGAGTGCTTATGCAAAGGTAAGCAAATAGCTTTTCCTGAACTTTTGGGTGGCAAGAGTATCGATCAATGCGAGTAGATTGTGTGATGACTCTTTGTAAAACTGCATCGGAGATCCCATTTGATAAGTTGACATATCAAAAATAGGGGTTGTGATATGAGAGACATTGTTACAACATGTGCCTCAATCACCATGAGTTTGTAGTAACAACCAACTTAGATATGGTTCAAAGTTGAATGCTTGCAAAATAGTAGTCTTGCGACAAGTGTTTTGCACAAGAAGAATTGACGACGTAATTAGTGTTGACAACCTTATTAACTCAAATGGTCCAATAAATTTGTACATTGCATTGTTGACAATAGTTCATTGTATTCCAACACAAGTCAATACTTTATTGGAGCTCAAGTGCATTAAAGACGAAGATCTACCTTTGATCAAATGTGACAACATCTTGGCCCAAGCCCTTGCCAACAATCCTATCTTTCATGCAAGGAGTAAGCATATTGAAGTTGCACATTACTTTGCAAGGGAAAAGCTTATTGGAGGAAAGATCAACTTGGAGCACATTGGATCATCTTCATGCATTGCCGATTTTCTCACCAAGCCATTGCTCAAGAGTTCTTTCATCAAGCTTAGATCTATGCTTAATCAGAATAGATATTTTTTAAAGATTGTCAAAGTTTGTAAAAGTTATTTATGTTGAGTTAAGGGGTGTATTGACTTTTTGTGTCTCCATTCACATGTTAGTAGTGTGAAAAAAAAAAAAAGTTTTCTACGTTGAGTTAGGGGATATATTGACTTTTTTGTGTTATTACACATGTTAGTAGGTGATTAGGCCAATTTTGGCATGATGATTAGGCTAAATCCAAAAGTAAGTTAGGCATTTGACACATGTCATGATGGTAGAGGGCTAGTGACACTTCCTATGTGTTGTATTGAGATCATGTGACCAATCACAAGTTAGAGATTCATGAAATTGTCCCAATCAAGTTTGAGGGTCATTATGTCACTAAGCCAATCATATTTAGAGGAGGAAAAGAAGGGGTCCAATCATGTTTTACTCCCCTCTATCTCGAGTTGTTACATATATCTTCGTCAATACTTTTCGGAGTATTAGATCGATTCTATGTAAGTTTTTTGGAGTTAATGAGAGTTTTTACATTTTGAGTATTTTTGGCTTTGTCTCTCTACCCGAGTATTGGTACTTGGATTCTCTCTCTACCCGAGAGCAAGGTTGTTTTGTACTTCATTTTTTTCCATCTCAAGCGTGTGAATGTACTTTGGAGAGTGATATATGCATGTTTCATTGTGTGAGATAGATCTCGGATTTCAATTTATGCTTGATCTATTGTGCAATCACCACATCTTAGGAGGTCATTCACACACTTTGAGGTGTTCTCACACGTGTGAAAACTTAACATGGTATCAGAGGGTACCTAAGATATTCATGCATACGTCAAGAGTGATGAAAAATTTGCCTTGAAATCAAGCTCTAGAGAGTGTAGTTGCATCTCTATGGCTATCAAGGGGGCTTTAGGATCAAAATGGCTTGCTCTCGGGTAGAAAGAGATTGTAGAAAAAATTTAAGTGTTAGAGCTCTCTCACCAAACTCTCATCCAAAAAACTAAGTGTTGATTCAAGGACTCACACTCTCATAGAGTGGCTCAAGATCCAAGATGAGTGACAATGAAGCTCAATGATTGGACCTCTCTAAAATCACCTCTTACAAAGATTGGACCACTCTTAAATCACCTCTTACATTTATTGGACCATTTTGGTACACCTCTTGATCTTATTGGTCCACATGGTCCATTGGCATAATAAGGTGCTTAATCCTTATCCACTACCATCAAGCCAAGTGTAAGCAACCTACACTGACTCGAGCTAATCAAAGTCAAAATTTGGCCAAATCTTCTTTGATGCGCTTTAGCTCCATGAGTAGCCTCTTGATCCACAAGACTTCCTTGGTGGTTGTTGTGAGGGCCTTGTACTCCGGCTTCACATGATGATAATGAAATTGTATCTTGCTTCTTGGATAACCAAGACACAAGATTGTCTCCAATAAATATTGTGTAAGCACTTGTGGACTTTCTATCTACTTTATCACTTGCAAATTCAAAATCTAATAAGCAACCATTGTTAGATCCTCTCCTTTATAAATCAAACCATGTGAAGGAAACATATCTCAAGATCCTTTTGACAGATTTCCAATAGCAAACCTTTGGATCTTGTATGAATTGACTCAATTTGTGCACACTAAAAATCCGACCTAGTATTTGTCAACCAAATAAGGGAACCAATAAGACTCCTATAAAGGATGATGACCTCGAAGGATCTTTCATCCCTTTAATAGGTTCTTTTACAACATTCTCCATCATGAAATTTTCCATATGAATAAGCATAGAAAGAGCATATCCTTGCATTTTGAATTCACTCCCTAGTGCACTTTTTGTTTCATCAACAAGCTTCATGCAACTTCCACTCAAGATAATATCATCTACATAAATGATGAGAGTAACTAGATTGCTATCTAGAAACTTTATGTACAAAGAAGGATCATAGTCACTTAGATTGAATCCAAGTGAGATAAGATATGAATTTTGTTAGAAATCCATAAATCATAATATGGATGGACAGACTAGGATTCGATCAAAGGACCTCCCCCATACCGGATGAGATGCTCTACCACTGAGCTATCCGCCCTGTTTGATAGTTCTCTCTAGAGTGTGGATAGTTCTCTTTTGCAAAATGTCACATTCTATTACTCTCAAAAAATCAATCCACTCTTGTATCTATAAAACCAATACATACAAAATATGACACATCTATATTATTTACTTCAAACCCCACTCTTTCTAAAATATTTGAAGATACCTCTAGGCCAACCTAGTCATATGTAGGGCCCACTAAGCCATTCATCTTCTACAAGCCCCTTAGCCAATCTCCTTTCATGTCATAGCCCTACATGATCTTGTCTCAAACTAAGTACACAAGTTTTCATCTTTATAAGGTTAAGGCTCTCTAGGCCAATTCATGGATATTTAATAAATGGGTCAATTGCTATAACATCTAGAGTAGAGAACAATGGTCCAATAAGTGCTTGGGAAACCTCCTTGGAGTTATCCTCAAAAAACCTACATTTGAGAGAACTTCTCGATTTTTTGAAGACTTGTACTCATAAAAAGGTATATATGCTTGTAGTACCGTCGAATATTTTACAATACCAATTTTTCAAAATACTTGCCAATTCCATTCCTATACTTTGCCGCTTTTCCCGAGCACTGGGTCCAATTGTCATTGATTATATCAACATACAATTTGTATTGGCTTCTAGAAAAATGGTGTAGCTTTTTTTGCAAAGGAGACACCATAAGAGTGCAAGAGATTTTTTGAAACTGACATTATCTTCCTAGAACATCTATCATTTGTGTTAGGCAATACAACGGAATTCTCAAAATACTATACATATGACAAGAGACCTTTCTTGAATGCCAAATACAAGTTGCATACCTACATTTTCAAGAGATTAGTATCAAAAGATATGTTCACCTGGGCAACAATACCACACAAGCTATCAAAGGCGAAGGTACAGTAAGATCAAGCCTTGCAAATGATCAATCCAAGATACTTTCTAATATCCTGCATGTACCAAATCTTTCTACAAATCTGCTCTCTGTAAGCAGAATTATAGATTTAGGACACAAAATAGAATTCGAATCTGATCAATGTAAGGTAGTCGATAGGATAGGCAAGATCCTAGCACTCGGAAAGAGACATGGATGCTTGTACAGATTAATTCATTGCTTTTCTGTCTCTAGTCAGACTCTTAATACTTATGTATAGACCAATAAAACTTTACTTTGGCATTATAGATTTGGTCATTTGAATCATGCTTCTGTATTACATATGTCTAATCATGCTTTTGATCTCGACTATTGAGATAGGAAAGTCGAATTACTTGTCAAGGCTGTTTAGTCAACATGAGCAAATGAGAGAGTATCCATCTCAATTGATACTTGGATCTCTCATGCATGCAATGGTCTGCACAAGACCTGATATTGCTTTTGCAGTCAGCTCACTAAGCCAATTCATGGCTAATCCTGGCATCATCCATTGGAAGATCTTATAAGAGTCATGAGATATATATGAGCTACAACGGACTAGTGCATTTGCTATGGGGAAGTTGACAATGGCAATCTCCTTCGGCTCAGTGGATATTGTGATGCAAGCTGGAAAGGAGATGTAGATATTCGTAAATCCACATCTGGATTTACATTCTTCCTCAACGACGATCCTATCTCTTGGAACAGTCGTAAGCAAACCTTTATTGCTCTTTCCTCTACATAAGCAAAGTACATTACTGTTTCTCAAGCTATCAAAGAAGCATTTTGGTTGAGAAATTTACTGTCAAATGTTAGTCTGAATTAGTACACCCCGACAACTATATTTTGTGATCATCAGAGTGCCATTGTCTTATCGGCCAACCCTAGATTTCACTCTAGGAGTAAGCACATTGAGATTCGATATCACTATGTCAAGGGTAAGATCCTCGACAGACTCCAGAGAGATGAGCTTAACGTACTGTCGGCCGCAAGATATGATTGCATATGTGTTTACCAAGGCATTGAACAAAAATGCACACAAAAAATTTTGTTCATTGCTTAATCTGAAGAGCAAGGCATTCACGGATCCAGATTAAGGGGAGGGTGTTGGATTTATCTCCTCTACTCTCCTAAATCCCATGTTAATCTAGTTCCATTCATATCGCTGCAGTTTTACATGCATTGTCGCACAGTCTATAGATATACTCTATTACTGAAGACAGGCAAGAGAATGGCACCCGACTTGTCGGAGTTGGCCGACTTATCGGGGAAGGCCAACTAGGCCGACTTATCGGGGAGTCCGACTTGTCAACTCAATGAACATATTGGGAAAACTTGACTTGTCCGACATATCGACTTGTCGATTACTCCAACTTAATTGGCCACAACAACGACTAGCTCGACTCCAAATAGTCGAAGCCTTTTCACGCTCACTTCCTATATTGTGCCTACTTGGACAATGACAACATCAGCCGCGATCTCCTCCTATATTGTGCAACTACTTGGACAATGACAACAACAGCCACGATCTCCTCTAGATGGCACAACGGCTCCACGCCATCTTCTTTGTACACTCATTTGCACAAATGTAAATTGTATATACATGACTATTGTAATCTAATTAGCAAGTAGTCAATGAGACAGACACTGTAAATGCTTTCATGCATCGATTCTTTCTTCAGACTGATTATCAGTAATAAGCTCATAACTTTTACAGAGCGGAGTTAGCTTCTTGAGCACGCGGTTTCGCCTGCTATTGTCTTGTGCTCATAGCATCAAACTGACGTGTATTTCTATACACTAATTTGAATCAATCACTGTCTTTTATCACATTCAGAGTTCTTGTCAATATTGTATGCTTTGCTACTACGTCTTTTTATTTGACATTCTTATTACTTTGTCTGATTGTATGCTCTTCCGCTTCCGCAAACAACCACGCAATTAAGCTCTACTTTACTTTTGTGTTCGCCTATTGTTGTAGTAGTGCACGCACCGAGGGAACTAGTCGACCACTGCCTTCGCACAATAGTAGGACCGTTCCAATCTGATTGTTCGACCAGCCCGATCTGTCGAGTCCACTATTTCCCCAGCAGGTTCCCTCCCCTAGAGGCTTTCCCAAAACATTAAGCAACAACTGTTCACTATCTGGGGAAAGTTTAGTGGACTGGGTGTCTTTTGGGGGTCTCAAAAGTCCGATAATGATGTTGATATTCCTACTCGAGACTAGCATATAGATCAAAGACAACATCCATCATATATGCAAAGTGATATGGCAATTAGAGCTACTCAATCTACTTTGAGAGTATACACTTAGAGAGCGACCTTTTTGATGGCAACAACGATGACTCCACCTACTTCAGCTACAATGATTGCACACACTACCTCTTTCTTTGTTAGGACTACATGATGATTTATGCGATTTCATATTAACATATTTTCTAGTTGTATGGTTCTAGTAGTAGCATTGTGCATATTTCTTTTGCAGTCGTCTTTAAAAACAAAACTAAACTCTTTTGAAACATTTTATCAAAACGGTCAAAAACACAAGCAAAACCATAATCCATAATGGTCTCCCCACGTGTTGCTTGATAGTTTGTATTCTCTTTTATGTTGTTAATGCTAGATCAACTTTTCATGCGTCTAGGCAATCAAAAGGCCTTTGTCAAATATTTGGGCTTTGTGTGAGTTATGAATTGCGTCAACCTTTATTTTATTCTTTGAACTCATATGTAACTCATATATCTATTTGCCAACACAAATATTCAACTTATGGTTTGGCTTCACCAAAATAAAGAGGCGAAACAATCTTTTTTTATGTCATGCCTCAAAATCTATATATGTCATGGAAACAAGGCGATTTGTAATTTGTTGGATGGTGCTTGGCATGAATTCTAGGATTAGACTTCACTAGGGTTGTCGATGTAATGGAAGTCAACATTTGCTTCAACTTTGTGCCAATGAAGAAATACCCTGGTGTATTTATGCATAGAAATAACTAGTAGGTACATGGATGAAAAAGGTATCTACACTCCAAAGGGAAAGTTTAACCAAAAGTAAGCTCAAACAAGAGCGAAGCTTGCAGTAAAGCTAAAATTAATCTAGATCCTGGCTTTAAAAAGAAAAGTGCATTAAAAATAAAAGGGCTCAATAATTCCAAGAGATGCTTCAAATGATGGTTGCGTCTAGCAACAAAGAACTAATTCAAGATAACGCAAGACATCACAAATCCGTAGTGTGAAGGGAAGCACATGTCACGAACTCCTTAATGTGAAGGGAAGCACATTTGATATGAAAATTAGCAAGACTCATAGTGCTACAACAAGAGAATGCAAGACATTCACATGTTCCTTACGTGACAGAATGCACGTTTCTTTTGAAATAGAAAAGACTCCACAAGCAAAATTCACAAGGTTCTTCAAGCACTACTCAAATGAATACAAGGAAATGTGATTTTGTTTACTTAAATAATTAATGCATAGAAAACCACGATGCAGCCATATGGTTTTCCTAAATGTATGAAAATATCATAGAGGTGGAATTTCCATCTTCACTAGAACACCAACTTGTGAAGTACAAAAGGTAACGACATAATGTCGGGCCGTAATCAGTTCTGCTAAGTCCTTGCCAAAATGATGCTGAGACAAGCATCTTAATGAAAGAACTCCAGCATTGGAGTAACTTATAAACCTTCAAAATTTTCATTATTGAGCACAGTTCTCATGGATTTGATAAATATCAGCTTATTACAGATATCCAGGATAATTATACACATCATGTTCCTCAATCAGCTTTTCACTTTGTGTCAAGCTGTATGCAATTCTTTGCTGGACAATAGATGCAGAATTTTGAAACCCTCGAAAGAAGACCTCTAGGTTGATCACATCGGTAATGTCAATCCAAGACTAATACACAAGAAGTATAATGATTACATATCTACACCACCTGTTGAATAAGTGAACTCCGCTGACTAAACATGCCTGCCTGTTGGCAATTGTAATGGTATCCCAAACTAGTGTTTACAAAAAATCACCTCTTTACACGTTTTTTTATACTGTTATACTTATCAACTTCTTTCAACTGAAGACCTGCCTGCTTCAGGCTTCTTGATGCTCGCACTGGATTTTGAATAGCAATTTCTTCACCCGTGGTTGATTGCGGGATCATGGATATTTTTGAAGTCTTACTTGTGAAATCTTTACTTCTTGCACCTTTGAGACTCGATCGAAGTTTAACAGCCTTCTTTTCACTTTCTGGGGCATCTCCACTTGAAGTGGTATATTCTAGGCCCTTAATTGGTCTTTTTGATGTTCCTTTCTCAAACTCCCTGGGCTCCTCTTTGATAGGGCCTCTTGTATGGTATTTCAATTCTTGAAGTGTCTGTGATTCTTCTCTTCCCACACTTTGAGATGTGAACTTGGTTGGTTTGATTGGAATCCCTCCAAAACGCCCATCGACCTCCTGATCTCCTAATTGGGAGATATCAGCTTCATCCCCTCTACTACTTGGACCACCCATGCTAAGGCTAACACTCTTTGATTTACCTTCTGATTCCAAAACTGGCTCACTGTATGTGAAGTCAGTGGTAGCAGAAAGTCTTGGCCTCTCTCTCTTTCTGCTTTCAATGAGCGTTGGGCCAGCAGTACGAGCCTGCTTTGATAAATCAAAAGACTTCCTTGAATCACGTCTTCTCGTTGCCGGTCTATCTTGTTTCAAAGAAGCTTCTGTTCTAAAAATTTTATCCATTTCTTCCATTCCATACTTGCGGAGTACATTTGCAGCTCCATATTCTTGAGAATCCTTTGGAAAATACACCAGTGCATTTTGGAATATCAACAGCAAATCTCGGAAGAACTCTAGGCTACCAGAATATGCTCCCTCTTCCAGACGAGCTCTTATCATGCCCAAGTCCATATGCCTCCTAATAAGTAGATCGTACTGGTGGTTATCCTGCACACATGTTTCACGTATCAAAGTAAATCGATTACACCTTTTTCTTTCAAGGGAACAGTAATTGTTTCATGACACATCCATAATGTGAAATTTCAATTTAAGTTTTTGTGTAAATCGCTCAGCAAGTCGGACAAATGAGTAAACAAAAGTGGCACTAGGATAGATCTAACATTTGATGATCTAAGGACAAATAATCAGTGAGTGTGTAACTATAATTCACACACTCACTACTTGCAGGGCAAAATAAAGAGCCGACGGGATCGACAGTCTAGGAACGCCAAACTAGACACGACTACTTTAAAGACAAGGATTAAATATCCATCTTAAGATAAAAGGCAATTCTGACCTGACTCTCTTGCTTCTGCTTGAAAAGAGGGGCAAACTTGTGGGCACATATTAGTCTCAAACATTCTAAAAGAGGCTGCAGTTTTCCAGGAACACGTGGTTCTCTCCTATTTCTTTTGCTGGTAAGGGAAGTGTCATCAATTCCGTCTGCAGGTGATCCCACTTCGCTTTTCTCTGCTTGACTGTCACCATAATCTCTTGCTGCCTGCTGGCCATCAGCATCCTTTGAATGCTCTTGTGCACTACCACTTCCTTCATGACTCATGCTAGATACTTTAGAGTCAAGAGCTGCTAATGAATGATCTAGGCTGGCTGGACTGGTAGTAGTGTCATCATCATGCCTTTCAGTTTCAGCTTTTTTCTCGTGTCCTATATCACCCACGTCTGCAGTCTCTAGATCATGTGCTCCGCCCCTCAATCGGGCACCATCCACTGCTGCTTCACCAAGACTGCAAGCAAAAGCCTGTTCAGATTCATCACTACCTTCTCGATTGCGGTACTTGTAACTCTTCTCCTCTATTGTGTGACTTGCCAAACGTGAAACAGGTGGAACAGTTTCAAACTTCTCTCTTTGGAAGACTTTCTCATTGACTATATCTTCTTCTGAGATGTACTTGCTAGCTATTTCTTGGTTGAAAGGGGTGGTGGAAACTTGCAAAGAATTATTTACTTCCCTAAGCTTTTCTGTAAGTTCACCCCGTTTTGATGACTCTTTGCTTTTCGCATTTTCTTCGTGAGGTTTTCCACTGTCATAAATTTCACCACAGCCAGACGCAGACTTTTGTTCCACAGTGTTCAAAGCAACAGGTGGGCGACTTGATATGTCCCCCATCTCTGGAGCATCGTGCCCAACTGTTCTTTGAGTATCTGTTTGCTGTTCAACACTTTTACTGGTCACCTGAGACAAAGAAGCTGTGTCAATTCTGTATACCACGTCTGCCTCCAAGTGATTGGAAGAAGTGTTTCCAACTTGATGGGCTACACCTATTCCCACCGTTGCATTCTCACTCACATCTGTTCGCAGGTTCACAGTGGTTGCCTGCTGCTTTTGTGAAATATTTTCTTTTGAGCGTGCTTCATCAGTATCTACTAGAACAGCAGAAGGCTCTTTTTCAATTAAATGCCTATCAGATACTGATTGAGGCAAGGAAGGCAGTACTGTGATAGAAGATACCTTATCAACATCTTTGCTAGGAGAAACAGATCCTTCTGGTGAAGAAGTCCCAGCTGTGCATTGAGGCTGGCTAGTTTCGACTGGAGATGCTTTTTCATCAACAGCTTCATTTTCAACAACTGGCACATGAGCCATCTTAGAAGAGGATACTAGTTCTGAAAGTGGTGAACTCAGAGCAGAAATGTTGACAGAGGTACTTGTTTCCTCTTGATAGTGTTTATCGAGAGAGTCGTTCACATTACCACCAACTCTAGGCCTACATTCCATCGAAGAATTCTCCTCCAAAGCACCAAATCTTCCCTTCGCATCTAGTTTTTTCTGACTTTGAAATGAAGTTTTTGAAATATCATCATCAACGGCACATCTTTTTGCTTCAATGGGTATACTCTCACAATCTGTCTCATGAAGTTCAGTATTATCACTATGAACTTTATTAGGCTGATGCTCGTCTATGAGAATGTTTTTTGCCTTTTCATCGTCCAGCTCATTGCAGGCATCATGAACTTTAGCACTGCAAGGCAACATCTCCCCCAACTTCACATCAAAGCTCTCCACATTTTTAGCTTTGCTTACTGATTGTTCAGGACGAGTCGCTCCCCTTTGTTCTTGTGATTTGACCACAAGAATATTTGAGGGGCTATGCTGTCCTACATCTGGCTTATCCAAACCTTCAGGAGCACAATTGTCTTTGTGGATGAACTCCTTGTGCATCACATCTTGCCCATTAATACAGTTTACAGGGTTCTCGTTTTCCTTTCTGGATTGCTTCTCTTCTGTTATGATATCCACCGTATTTCTAGCAGCAGCTGATGTAGAGTTTGGATTTGACCCCTTGTTTTTATCTAACCCCAAACATCTCACAGCTTCTCCATCAACTGCGGCAGTGCTATCAACTGGGAAAGAATTATGCTCGTTGACAGATATTTCACTAACAGCTTGCAACTGTGATTCCTTTCCATCCATTGATTTCCTTCCTAAATCGTTTGGCAAAAAATCATCATTGCAAACATTATGTAGGTCTGAGTTATGAATGGCCTTTTCTGGATCTTCATGATATGAAGGCAATGATGCTGTGCCAGATACCACATCAGATGGCTTAGAAAGTGATGCTGGTGATGCATTCCTTACGGAAAAAGTGGCAGCCTTTTTTGCCAGAAGCTCCTTATCTCTTTCTGCCTTCAATCTCTTCAACTTCTCCTGTCGCAAACTGCGTCACTCTTATCAAAATTAGGATACAGATTTTTACAGCACGAGTGAAACCAAAAGCACCCATCTGTTAAGAGTTCAAACCCGTGAACCAAAAATAGTAAGCCTCAAAATCAGGATACAGATTTCTACAGCACGAGTGAAGCCAAAAGCATGCATCGTTCCCCTTGTTGAAAATACTCACTTCATGGACATCTCTCGAATTTCTATCTGATATTTAAGATATGCAATCCTCTTCTGTCTCAGCTGCTCAATCCAGGGCAAACTCTCCCCATGTTGCCTGTTATCCAAAAGTAGTTCATGATGGACTAATGGCATTGAATGCTAGACAACCTTTAGCAGCTAACAAAAATTCATGTCAAATAAATTACAGCACGGCTACAAGGTTCCACAGATATTACTTGGCCTCTGAAGTAGTCGACGTGTATTTTCCCTCCAATGCGTAGAACTTGAATTTGCAAGTCTGCAGCATTTACCCCAGAAACGTAGTAATGAGCTCCAGAGCCACTAGCAACTAGCACAAAACTAAAGCCACAGTATGAAATGATAAGACGCACAGCAATCTCACAAAACCCTAAATGGGGGAGATAGGAAAACATACTAGTATATCATAAGACGGAGATCCTTTTGATTGAATAAGTAGTTTTTCATCTATTTCCTTTCTCAAACCCATTTCAATATCCTTGAAAGCTCTGAAATACTTGACTATCTGGTATTGAATAACAGGCAAAGTTTGATCTGTTTCCCCTGAGCTAGACTGGATCAACTTCTAAGCAGGGTGAAGGTAGAAATACAGAAAGTAGTCAGTTTTTTAATCTTCAGTCCTCCAAAAACCCTTCTCTTTACCGATATAGAGTAAATGACACCAGTTCAACCAATCCATCAACGAACAGCTATTGGATATATTATTTTACTGCTAGTGTCTGACTGCTTTGAACAAATGATAGTAGATCAGAGCACCAAAAGAAAAGTACCTCCGCAGTGAACTGGCTGGGAGGGAGACTGAGCAGAGCAGGCCGCGATTGGAGCTCTGCAGCTACACGATCCCAATTAGTTCGGCCATAGCGCTCCACAGCACAGGCTAACAGAAGCTCCTCACCTGTTCCCCAGGCAATGCTCACAGATCCAGATGTATCCGGCCCATCCTCCATCCGCATGGCCGCATTTGCTGCTTCGGGATTCTGCCCCATTTCCTAGCTCCGCTCAAGTGCACCGCATCTGCTTGCATCCAACTCTGCTCCAAGCACCAAGTACTATTATAGCATCTTGAGCATAAGGAAGAGAGGCATATCTCACCCAAAACCTTACCTTTCAGGAAAATCTTCTCTCTCTCTCTCTCTCTCTCTCTCTCACACACACACACACACACACACACACACACACAAACCCTCTCAAACCCTCTTTGTCCAGTGTAGAACAAACCACCTTCTGCTGTATCTTCAAAGCAAGCAGCAGCTCTATCTCTTCCTGCTACCACAACCCACTTACATGGATGGGTCCACTTTCTCAGATCTCGTCAGGTTCAACTCTCTACAGTATCTTTGTCTCTGATGCTCTGATCAGGTGCTCTCTCTCTCTCTCTCTCTCTCTCTCTCTCTGCCCTCTCTCTCTCTCTCTCTCTCTCTCTCTCTCTCTCTCTCTCTCTCTCTCTCTCTCTGCAGGGCAGCCAAGACGTTTGGATCTGCCTTGGAAAGATATGCAAAATCTATGGATGAAGCACAAAATTGATGAAGTGGGTTATAAATAGCTCTCCATCATGCATACCTACCTGTGTACGTTATGTAAGGAAACGAATTGAATGATTCTTCCTGCTTTTTCTCTTCCAATTGGGCTGTTTTGTATTGCACTATCACACTCCCACTAATTTTGAGGCATTCTTCTTTTTCTTTCCTCTTGATGAGGCATTTTCCTCCATCATCATCATCAATTCTCTCTAAATTTTGAACCAATGCTGCCCATCTTTGTGACCTGGGGTGTAGGATTGGATGGGTAGTGTGAATTCACATCATGAATCAGGATTAAAATCCTTCACTTTTGTTCTTGGGGTGGGAGATATTGTATGTTGCAAAATGAAAAATGACTATCCAAATATTTCTACGATTTTAGGCATGACATTTTGGACCAAGTTTTTGTTTTTGAGTTCTCGAGGTGCAATAATCCAAGCCCATGTATGGTTGAAGAATTCAATACCTCATGGCTAGTGGGGCCAATTAGGTAAGAGAGATGGCACATAAAATTGTTAGAAAGTGTTAAGGCTATAGCCCCCCTTGCACAACACACTAGGAACACAACCATGTCCACTTTTGCAATTTGAAAGGTAAGCTCACAAGTGCAAAGAATATGCTAAAACTTGACTTTTTTTTTTTAACTAACTCCTTTTCTTTTCTTGTATGTTCTCATTTGTGTATATGAGTCGAATTCATGATCCAAAGGAGAGGTAAGGAGGCCCTAAGTCTTAACCTTATTGGATGACTCATCTTTTGAAGGAGGCATCTTTCCAATATGACTTGATTGCATCTTTTTATTATTCACTTGAAGTTAGTCCTTAATTCTAGCTCTTCCTTTGAAGGAATGTCAAGAGGCTCAACTCTTCATGAGCAACATAAGACATCCTATCAAGGGCACTCCATTGTTTTTATTGTAGTGTTGGCCAAGTATAGATATATTTGGTATTATCATAACTTTGTACCCTAGACATCTAATCAAGGCTTTTTACTCATCTAACTTACTTTCAAATCTTTTATCTGTGTGTGTGTGTGTGTGTGTGTGTGTGTGTGAGAGAGAGAGAGAGAGAGAGAGAGAGAGAGAGAGAGAGAGAGAGAGAGAGAGAGATTTCTTTTCGGAAATTATTCATAGACAAACATTTCACATACACATTTGTCAATCAGGCACATCCTTTGATGAAGAAACAGAGAGAAATTGCAAAATAACGAGGATATTATAATAAATGTACATCAAGAAATCAATCATATGTTCCATCACAAAAAAGGAGTGGCATAACATCTTCTATTGTGTAAGGGATCTAGCTCATTGTCTCAATGTAGTCACACATATGTTCTAGAACTAAAACTATTATTCAATATTGAGGTTGTGCCAAATAGCCCTTAGCATTTAATAACTCATGATATTGAATTTAAAACATAGCAACAATCTAGTTATAGCATTCAAATTAAAGAAATAAAATCATTACGAGCTTGACAGTGCAAAAAAACTCAAGTAAACATCAAGGGAAGTCGCTTGGCCAAAATAGATAGTGCAAGTATCAATGACCATCATTAGAGAATATAGCATAGTTAGGCATTCTAAAATGAGACATCTTGCCATTAAAGTGTGCTTGGAGCCCTAAGGTAGGCTTGCTCAAAGTGTAGATCTGATAGCAAGCATGAGTCTGTCCTTACATGTGAGAGAACCGCCTAAATGGAGGTGCATCAGTCTAGAGGTCATCCCAAGTATTAATGCCCATAGTACCCTAATCGCTCCAAAACATGTCAATATGCTTGTTTAGACCACTATTCTCATCTTCGCCTACCCTCTCTCTTGAAAAAATAGTAAGGATTCTGTTTAGCCTTGGTTTACTATGAGCAAGTATGTAACTCTATGAAGACATACTACAAGAAAATAGGAAGAAAAGGATGGGCCAAAAGGACGGTCTCTAGTAGCCCATCCTTTATAGGGGAAAAAATGATCAAAAGAATGGCCAATAGTTTTTCTTTTCTAGGATTGCATCTTCTATGTCATTTCCTTGTATTGTTTTGTGTCCGTCTTTTGGTCCACTTGAAGTAAATACTCAAAATCTCATCACATGTTTTCTCTAAGCATTCAATTACAATCACATCCGCCAAGCCAACTCTCAAATTCCACGTCAATGGGGTGGGGATCTGGGTAACTTTGAAGGTTAAAACTAGAGGTTTGGACATGAATTTAGTGTTAGAACACTTCAATTAAATAAAGAATAGCACATAAATAGTAATTCATCATTGTATCAATGACCTTGTAATAGTAGTTTGAGACTTGAAATTAAAGGCATTTTCCATAGTAAAATATTGACATAACATAAATAGACTATCTTAATTGCTAATCTAATTGGCCACACTCCAATTTATGTCTTGCACATAATGTCTATGTTTGTCCTTTGTTTTGCCATAATAACATGCATAATATGTTAAATGTACTCTAAAGAATTAGATATATTTCATGATCTTTAAAGGCCTTGACATATTTTGCAAACATATTTTTAACTCACTAGAAAGGTATTGATCCAAATCAATGTTTGAGCATGAGTTATGGTCAAACAATCTACTTTTTGAAATGTCTTAGCTTGTTTATTGAGAATCTAAAAAGGTGCTCCAAAACATTGACATTGACCAAAACTTGTCATGTCACAACTCTTCCCTTGCCTGATTATTCATGAAAAGTGTTGTCTTCTTTTTTTCTTCCTGAATCCTATCAATCTTCCCTTATAAACCTTCCTTTAAAATTAAATAAGAACTTTTTATTGAGCTTGTTCTATTATTTATCCACGAGATGTCCAATGATCCACTCATGTCTATGATGGCACTTGAGATTGGTTAAGTATAAGAACTCAACTTACCTTTCTCTTATTCCCAACATTGCAAAGACTCGAGCTTAAGTGTTATATCTTCCTACGACCTAAAGGAAGAAGTTTGTTACCACTTGAAAATGCCCATGACCAAATTCATAGTTTTCATCTATCACTTGCTTTTATGCTCCCTTTCCCTTAACATTGAGTGGCATTACCTACCAATTCATATTTGTCTATTTGGTCATGTAGAAGTTGAATAGTACACCACCTCTATCACATCCCATGTTAAAAAGCTATGAAAATATGTAAATTTTCAAGTTTTGTTGTTTGGCATTGAAGCCATTCTATAAGGTGATTGAAATTTTGATGATAGCATGGGGCTCATCTTTGGCACTTTTTTAGGATGAGTCTCTTGTGGACTATTTGGAATGGCTTGGTCTTTGCAAGGGAGATCTCGTCCTTTAGGGTGGTTGATTGCCTTAATTATGCATCATATCACTCTAAATAGGTTAGAATATGTAGCCCAAATTGGTATAAAAGTCATGCCTCCTTCACCCAATTCCTAATGTAAATTGGGCTAATTGGTAAGGTTTGCAAGTACATGGCCATATGGCATTTATAATATATGTTGGCTAGAACTTAAAAGACTTTTATTTGGCCATTCAAGGCCAATGGTAAATTGGACAAGCAAATACAACAAATAGGTCAATGCTCATATAATTTAAATTCTTAAACTCAAACTCAACTTCTTGAAAAAAATCTAGTCTTTAAGGATGCCATCTAATCTCATCACTTGCTATTAAACTTTTGTTTGATATAAGAACTCGTTATCTAGCATATATAAAAGATCGAGAAAAAATGTCATATGTGTTTATGTCTTGTCAATCTCTAATGTCTTCATATGTTGGGCATGATAGAAAAAATATTCTTCATTTTCCATTTCAAAAGCACCACAAACATGATAGTGTGGTTCTTCTCTTTGTACATTCTTCCATCTCCCTTTTTGATGAACATATTCCATTGATTATCCCTTTGAATTTGATCCCAAACTACTTGTAGAAGTCAGTTGAAAAAAAAATTCCAACCTATGAAGTTGCTTTTTTGCAGTCCAAAATGTCATGTTTACTAATGTAAACAACATCATCCACATCCATAAAAAAATATTACAACAGAGCCTTCAATATTCACTGCATATTCCAAGCATTATGTAGTATAGTTCTCAAGCTCGTTGATGAAGAACTTAAACAATGTAGAAGATACGGAAAAACTTTGACGTACACTCACATTTCTCACAATCTATTGTTTACATGTTCCATGGATGAAAGTGTTGGAAGAAGGAATGATGATTCAATAATTCGAAGCGTATGGATGAACTATCGAGCACAACGGAATGAGCCTTCTTTCCTAATGCATGAATATGCCTATCAATAATTGAACAAAGCTATAATGACAGAAGTCACGTTCAATCTTTTAGCAACTAAGTTTGAAATCATTAGTACAAAAGTGATTTCGTAGCCAAACGATTTCAGAGTGCAAAGTGATGTATATAATATTGCAACACTGAAGTATTCAACTAATCAGATGAAACAATAAGAGATTTATTAGTTACAAATGACTACAGAGAGGCATACATGAATACAATAAGAAGATAGATTGATTCAGTAAGTAGCATATAGAAATCAAATGATGAGATCCCAAAGCAATAGCGGATGAAAAGCGCGTACTCTAGACTATCTTTGAGTAGCTAAAAACTTTGTCTGATGCACTACCGCTAGCAAGCAGTAAGCGCTAATAGCAATACTCTAATAATCTCCTATTGGCTAGTTACAATGGCAAAGATCCTAATCCAAGCCATTTAAACCAGCACAAATCTAATGGTGCTAAGAAAGCACAAAGGGCACTCACATATTTCATGTGAGTTCTAATTTGGGCCCTTTTAGCTTTTTTATTAACAACTTGACTTAGGGCCTCTAATGTCATTTTAGAGTTTTTAAACCCCTAGTCAGATATTCCTAGTTTCACAAGTTCTACAAAACTAATTTGTGTGCTCATTGGGTTGGGCTTATACATGCAGGAAGCCAATGCCCTTGCACTTATTACTCTACATGTACAATGTACTATGGCGGGGCCCATTTGGTAAGCTTAGCCAATAGTACTTTAGTGGCAGGGCCCACTAAGTGCCCAACAATATCCCCCACCTAAATAGGTGACGGTCCCACTGCACCTGCTTGCGCTTGTTGTGGAAGAAGATTGTCAACACGTTTATTGTTGTTGATGGAGTGCTTCTAGAAAAGTGTGGATAGAGATCGCTTACGTAAAACATGAGGCTTTATTCGATGATGAGCCGATCTTGAACTCTTCAAGAAGTGTTTGGGAAGGCTGGTGGCAATGTTGTGGGTAATTTTTGTACATAAATAAATGAGTGGGTCTCGTCACTAAAACCATTGTTGGCCAAGCCTTACCAAGTGGGCCCGCCACAATACACTGCACAGGTAGAGTAATAAGTGCGAGGGCACTAGCATCCTACGTGTATGAGCCCAACCCAATGAGCACATTGCTAATTGTTTTAAGTTGTTCCATAGAAACTTGGGCCCTAGGTATAAATAAATAATGTAGAGGTCCAAAGTTACAAATTCAAGTTGCAAATAAGAAATTTAATTTGGTCAGAGTTGGACTCACATGATTCATGTGACATACTTTGTGCTTTCTTAGAACCATTAGATTGAGTTTGTGTTTGTTTGAAGGGCTTGGATTAGAATCCTTGCCATTGAAGTGCCGTCAATCAGAGTGAAGGAGACTCACCCTTCAAATCTATAAAAGGGAGCCATTTTCATTATTGTATTGTATCTTCTGTTCTCTATTCTAATAAAACTTTGTCGATTTCACTTCTCTCTCTCTCTCTCTCTCTCTCTCTCTCTCTCTCTCTCTCTCTCTCTCTCTCTCTCTCTCTCTCTCTCTCTCTCTCTCTCTCTCTCTAAAGTCCTCACTACAAGATTCTAGCCTAAGCATACCATACTAAGCAACAACACATGGGAACCGGTGGAGGTTAAACCAACCCAACCAAATCTAGATCGTACGGATCTAGCCTCCAAGCTATGGATCAATCAGAGTCATGGAAAGAGGAGTCACACCAGCAGCATGTAGCTACTCAACACAAATCAAGCATACACTAGTGAGAGCCCAGCAGGTATACTTATACCCTCCAAGGCCCATGCACCACTAGTAGTGCACTGTGACACCTCACCGGACACCTCTGTAGCCTATCTGGGCCATGTCATCCAGTTCTCTAATGACTCATTGATAGACCCATACCAACTCCACCACCATGTGTTTAGGCCTACAACCATTAATTATAACCATGTACACATAAGGGCCCCAATTCTATTATAGTCACAATTAACTTACGGGTTGTTGGTCTACCAGTCCCTAGCGTGGACACGCTACCCGAGACCAGTCATGGGCATGACATTCTTCCCCCCTTATTCAAGTTTTGTCCTCAGAACTTAAAACTGGGAAAGTTTCTCCTTAAACTTCCTTCCTGTTCCCAGGAATCGTCATCGTCTGTACATCCCCTCCATCGAACCAGGTGCTCGGTAACTACACAATTTCTCAATCGTTTAGTTCTTGTATCCAAGATATTTTCGGGTTCAAGACGAGATACACCTGATGATTCATCCAACAGGTCCAACTGATCTCCAGATCCAAGATGCTCTCCTTCACGTAGACTCTTTTTGAGATGACTAACGTGAAATACGGGATGCCCTTGCGATCCATTCGGGAGTTCCAATCGGTAAGCTAAAAATCCGATCTTTTTCAAGATCTTAAACAGTCCTCTATATCTAGGGGACAACTTATAATGCTTGCCGATACGCATTACACCTGAATCCTTTGGGATTCTCAAATATATTCAATCTTCCATTTGGAAGTCTCTTGGTGATCTTTTCAAATTTGCATAATGTCTGTCCCTATCCTGGGCACTCTGGACATTTTCACGTGCAATCCGTAGCATTTCCTACATATCGTGTAGGAAATCCGCTACTTTCTGAAACTTGATCTTTCGAGTCTCAACCGCAATGGGTGACCTAGGTTCAAAACCGTACATAAGCAAAAACGGGCTATAACCGGTAGCGGGTGGAAGGTACTTTTCCCAATCAGATTGCCGTCTGGAAACATATGCTCGAAGCATTTGTTCGATCGTCTGATTTGTTCTTTCCGTCTATCCATCCGTCTCAGGATGATCAAAAGAACCCAAGCTCAATGTCGCCTCTAGTTTAGCGAATACGGCCGAACAAAAGTGACCGGTGAACTTCGAATCACGATCGCTCACAATATCACTCGGTAATCCGTAAAGCCTAAATAGACGCTCTACAAATATCTGAGCTAAATCAGAAGCCTTCGCGGTGGTCTTTACCAGAATAAACGTAGCCAATTTGGTAAGACGGTCGACCACAACCCAAATTGCATCATGTTGTTTATTTGTCCGCAGTAACCCAACCATGAAATCCATGGAAATACTATCCCATCTCTTATCAGGGATATCCAGTGGATGCAACAAACCGCCCGCCTTATGGCATTCAGCTTTATTCAACTAGCATTGGTCACATTTGACCACATAAGATTCTACAAAGGGCTTGAGTTTTGGCCAATAAAAATCCCTTTGTACCAAATCCAATGTACGATGTATGCCGAGATGTCCTGCGCATGGTGAGTCGTGACATTCATAAAGAATTTTATTCTTAACAACATCCACATCAGGCACACAAACCTTCTCTTTCCTGAACAAAAGTCCATTACGAATAGAGAAGTCATCAGTACCCTTTATATCCTTCCCCCTAGACTGATCACCATGATCATCAATCCCGCTTGATGAAACTGCTAGAACCCTATTCCAGATTGGTCCAAAATGTGGGTCTTTTTCATAAAGTCCTCTCAGGGAGAGATGAAAGTCCATACTGATCTCAGTGAAGAAAAGTTCGTTCACTTCACCAATTCGACTAAGTGCATCAGCCACCTGATTAGATGAGCCCTTGATATACCGCACTTCAAAGTCAAATTCTTGCATGAGTTCTGCCCATCTGGCCTTACGACCTCGCAAATCATTTTGATTACAGAAATACTTTAAAGGTTGATGATCCGTATTAACCACAAATTTGTTATTGTACAGGTAATGCCTCCATGATTTTAAAGCATGGATCATAGCAAAAAGCTCTTTTTCTTAGAGTGCTGTAACTGACCTGTGCATTGGTTAGTTTCTTACTTTCAAGTGCAACGGGCTGACCCTCCTGTAAGAGAACAGCTCCAATAGCCGTATCACTCGCATCAGTGTTAATGACGAATGACAAATCTGGATCCGCTATCCTCAAAACTGGAGCTGAGGCAATTAGAAGCTTGAGTTTGCGAAAACTCTCATCTAATTTCTCATTCCATCTGATAGGAGAACTTGGCCTACCTTTGCGACTTTTCACTCATTTCAACATATTGTTGAGAGTTGCAGCAATCTTCGAGTACTCCTCTACAAATCTACGGAAAAACACAGTGAACCCTAAGAATGACTTAAGCTCACGCACCCTTTTAGGAATTGGCCATTCCACTACCGTCTTCACCTTTTCCTCGTCAATCTTGGTCCCAAAGGAGGTGATCTTATGACCTAGGTAAAGAAGTTCCTTCTTAAAGAATTCGCACTTTGATTCTTTTGCATAAAGCTTCTCTTGTCTTAAGATACGTAAGACAGAACGGAGATGCTTAGCATGCTCTTTGAGTGTTCTACTATAGATTAGAATATCATCCAGAAACACTACTATGAACTTCTCCAAAGATGGACGAAACAAATTGTTCATCATTTGCTGGAAAGTAGCCAGAGCATTTGTCAAACCAAATGGCAATACAAGAAACTCGTAGTGGCCAAACCTAGTCCTAAAACCGGTTTTAGATACATCTTCCGGATGTATCCTAATCTGATGGTATCCCGTACGTAGATCAATTTTCGTGAAGTATTTAGCTCCATTCAATCGATCTATGAGATCGTCCATCCTGGGCAACGAGTATTTATTTTTAACTGTTAGTTTGTTCAGACCCTTGTAATCTACACATAGCCAGAAACTCCCATCTTTCTTACTCTTAAGAAGGACAGGTGCTCCCCATGGAGATTTACTTGGTCTTATGTGTCCCATCCTGAGATACTCCTCGATCTGCCTAGCCACTTCCTCCTCTTCCTTCTGACTAAACCAATATGGTTGTCTGAAGATAGGACGACTATCGGGCAAAAGATCTATCTTATGATCTACCGACCGAGTGGGTGGTAGTCCATAAGGTAGCTGCTTCGAAAAAACTTCATTAAACTCTTGCTTTAAATCTTGCAAAAGCTATTGTTCCTGATGCAAATTTTCGGTGTTAAAGCATGAACACACATTCACATCACCAACATCACAATGCATACGAGATTTCAAAAGCAAGTGAAAGAGTTCATACTCAGAATCATGAAGTTTCTCGATTAATTCAGCTGAGGAAATCATCAACAATGGAAGTACATCGGTCTCTCCAGAAATAGAGACAATCTGATCAAACTCATCTTTAAATACCATAGAATGATTTTTAAAATCTATATCTAAAGAGTCTGATTTGCCAAAAAACCATTCATAGCCCAAAATCACATCAGTTCGGTCTAGATTCATAACATGGAAATCCAACGGCTCAACATAGTCCTGCATCCGAAGCTCTAAGTTCAAGACTTTGACATCCCAAATCTCAGTATCCGACCCTGAGGCAAGACGGACCATGTAACGGTGATCATTGGCCATGGTGGGCACTCGGAGTGTCTGCACAAGTCGAGCATTCAAAAAATTGTGAGTACTATCTGAATCAAATAGCACATTCACGTCTTTCCCTAAAATATTGCCTCTCTCACAAAACAATTCATTAGGCTTGAAAGAGATTGCGCTAAAGTTACAAGTACAGTCACAATTATTTAACAAATTGACTTCCAATTTACCTGCCGGTAAATCCACAGTCATGAAACTTGACGACTTTGCTTTCCGTTCGGGGCACTGTTTGGCACGGTGCCCGAGTTTATTGCAGAGGAAACACAGATTCTGTTTAAGCGTCAAAGATTACTAAAGACATGATTGGTCATAAATTTGGAGAGTTTGCCACCAACCGTGCTTTGTCTTTTACCACCAATTTCTTCTTATTCTTCTTTCACTTTGACTATTGGTACGCTTCAGCTTCCAGCTCGTCAAAAAACTGCTTCTTACGCTTGTTAGATTTTTCTTGCCTAGGTTTCGGGGCCGTTTGGCCGTGCACGCTTTTTTGTGATGCAACAACTGTACTATTATAGGCTTTCACCACACAGATAGCATCCTCTAATGAGTTGAGGATATTTCGTTTGCATTCATTTTGATAGTCAGCTGGCAGTCTGGCAATAAATTGCCATTGTGCTAACTTACGATTAAAAAGCGGCACCTTAGCCAAATAATCCAAGAACTCTTGGACATAACCGTCCAGTTCTCGGCTGCCCATTTTGCAGTTGATAAACCGAATATACAACTCGGAATCGTCTATCGTGACAAAAGCTTTCCGAGATTCCGTCAGGAATCCAGCCCAAGTCACCGGTTTCGTGGAAAGTTCCCTCCACCAAGAAGAGGCTTTACCTTCCAGAAACAATAGAACCGATGATATTCATTTATCCTTTGGGACATTGTGCAAGCTAAAATAGCTTGTCCAACGGTTTATCCAGTCTTCAACAACTTCCAAGCGTTTCAACTTTTTATCGCCGAAAAATATTTCCGGTTGGTAGCCCAAGTTGTTAGAGTTAATTGCTTGCAGTTGATTAAATAGAATTGAGTCGGGGGTGTCATCACTGCCGGGTGAGGCCGGTTGAATCTCCGTATTACCCCCATCACTTCCTGGTGATGCAAGGTGAAAGTCGGTAGCACCCCCCTCCAAATTTTCATCCATATCCATTTGCTTGCCAACTAAAAATTTAAAAAAAAAATTGTTCAGTTAATGCATTCATTACGGGTATAAAAGTTTCTAAACAAGCAATGTCTATAAAAAATTAACTTTTAGACCATTCGTGCTTTTATAACAAGTTAAACTAATGACAAAAATTAACTATCAATTTCTTAAAATTGAAAAACACCTTCCATCAAGAAATTTACAAGCTAAAAAACTCAAAATGCCATAAATGTCGCCCCCCCCCCCCTTTTCCACCACCTACCACCAGCATGAAACTTAAGTTTAAAAAATTAAACTCTTAGTTAGGGGCCACCTCCCCCCCCCCCCCCGTTCCCCTTTTCACTCCACGCGACCTTGGGCTTCCTCCACATGGAGCACTTCACACCCCGATCTGTCACGGACAACAGGCAAGAAGCCAACCGCACGCCAGAGAGAGAGAGAGAGAGAGAGAGAGAGAGAGAGAGAGAGAGAGAGAGAGAGAGAGAGAGAGAGAGAGAGAGAGAGAGAGAGAGCATGCTTGTGCGGAGAATGAGGGCGATGAGGCGCCCTCCATCAATCACCCAAACTAACCACCAATCATGTTGGTAACAGGGATTAAGGAGGGCGGATTTCCAGTGACAACAGGCTTCACATAACTGAGTTTCATTCACAATTTCTCATGCAGGAAGCTTAAAAACCCAAAGTATCTGCTGTTTTTTAACAAACAACTTTGCTTTTCCAGCGTTTTACAGATTGCTTTTGCTATTATTTACAAATTTCCAACATAAGCAAAGTTTCAAAGCAAGATTTGCAGGGTTTGCACACACTATGCCTGAAAAACAGAGGTTATGCTGCCAAAAATTTCTCAGAACTTTAGTTTGCAGGTTACTACAACTATTTTATCCAATAGTCAAACCCAACCATCCTCCCGAATGGCTTTACAGGCTCCTAACATTGCAAACACTGTTAGGTTACTGGAAAATGAATCATAAGCCTATACTTTCATAAAGAGTAGCCATGCAATCCTGTCAAACATCACCAACACTCAACAGCCAACAAATTAGAGTATTTTTGCTTTTATTACAGCCTATTCCCACCGTTTTAAAACCAAACCGGCTTCCAAACTGGCAATAGACAACATAAAAAATATAGTAATCATTCATAAGAAGAATAAGAGAGTGTAAGAAAAAATCCAGCTATCAATAAAATAATTTGTTGCTCTCACAAAGATGCCACCGACCTGGCAGTACCTTCTGCCACATTAGCAAAAGCTATTGTAGATTGGGCGAGAGTTAGTTCCCAGCCATTTTGCCGAAATAACCAAAAAATCGCAAAAAAATTGTCAAAAACTCATAAAAACTATATATTTTCCTCGATTTCATGGGAACCAATCCTCGCCCACTTGGATTTAGCTAAATCTGTATTAGAGGAAGCTACTCTTAGCTCAACAAAGGTTCTTTGTTTAGGATCTGAGAGAAAATTGTCAAAAATAGTAAAAAAAAACTGTATTTTCTCTCCATCCCGTGGGAACCAACCCTCGCCCACCTAGATTTAGCTAAATTTGTATCAGAGGAAGCTACTCTCAGCTTGGTGAAGGTACTCTCTCTAGGATCTGAGAGAAGATTGCAAAAAATAATAAAAAAATTCATAAAATTTGTATTTTCTCTCCATCCCCTAGAACCAATCCTCGCCCATGTGTATTTAGCTAAATCTGTATTTGAGGAAGCTACTCTCAGCTTGGCAAAGGTTCTCTAGTATTTGAGAGAAAATTGTCCAAAATAGTAAAAAACTCATAAAAATTGTATTTCTTCTCCATCCCCCAGGAACCAACCCTTTACCACTTGGCTTTAGCTATTAAAGGAAGCTACTCTCAGCTTGGCAAATGTTCTCTCTTTAGGATCTGAGAGAAAATTGCCAGAAATAATTAAAAAAATAGAAATTGTATTTTCTCTCCATCTCATGGGAACCAACCCTAGGCAACCTAGATTTAGCTAAATCTGTATTAGAAAAAACTACTCTCAGTTCGAAGAAGGTTATCAATCTAGGATTTGAGATAAATTTGTCAAAAATAGTAAAAAATAGTATTTCTTTCCATCCCCTGAAACCAACCCTCGCCCGCCTGGATTTAGCTAAATCTGTATCAAAGAAAGCTCCTATCATCTTGGTGAAGGTTATCTCTCTAGGATCTAAGAGAAAATTGTCAAAAATAGTAAAAAATCCATAAAATTAAAAAATCTCTCTCAAAATTTGTAATTATAGTAAACCATTCTAGGAGTGACTTTATTTGTTTTGGATAAACTTCTACTAGGTGTTGTGAGGGTTCTCTCTCATCCTAGTGAGAGAAATTACAATTTTTGTCTTAAAAAATGAGGTTTTTAAGCAAATGTTTGCTATTACGAGGGAACTAACCCTCGCCCCTTTGCATGGTGGTGGATGTGCCACAAATCCAACTATATAACAACATAAGAGAGTTAAGGATCAGAGGCTGAGTCAATATGCTCCGACATTATTATTTCGTGATAATCAAAGTGCCATTGCCTTGTCAGCCAGCCCTAGATTTCATTCTAGGAGTAAGCACATTGAACTTAAGTATCACTATGTCAGAAGCAAAGTTCTCAACAAAGAGGTTAGATTGCAGTACTATCAAACGCAAGATATGACAGTAGATATTTTTACTAAAGCATTTATCTTGGATGCACATAGGAAGTTTTGTGCAGAACTAAGTCTAAAGGTCAAGGCATTCATGGATTCAGATTAAGGGGGAGTGTTGGATTATTCTCTCACTAATCGACTAATCAACATTTTAATCTTCGTCCAACTTTTATCCAAACTTGTAGTTTTCTTTGTGTTTTTACACAGTCTGCATAACTGCTCGAAACGGCTCACAGTGACAGTTTACGTTCATTTCTACAGACAAACTGTTTACGACCAAAGCCACCGACTTGCATTAATCCATCAGCAAGTAGTTTCGAAGAAATTCTAACTGGATGGATGCCAGCACATCACAGCCAACTGGATGACGCTTTTGACGGTCTAATTGCTTAGTATAAATAGCTATTCATATTTCAACATCTTATGATCAAGAAGAAGATCAAGTATCGAATAGTTAGCGCTCTCTCTCTCTCTCTCTCTCTCTCTCTCTCTCTCTCTCTCTCTCTGGACACTCTTGAGCATTCTAGCTCAGTTCTTTAGAGTTGATTAGAGATTGCTATTGCGCTTACTACTTATCAGTAGTGCACTTAATTCAGACTTACATTTTAGCCGCTCAGAGATAGCTTAGAGTACGCGGCTCCGATTTGCAACTTGTTGTACACTATCTTCTTATTGTGTTCAGCCTCGTGTCAGAATGTATGCGTTTCCGTAGTTCTTCGCGACTAATTATTTGTCTAATGTTTCGTGACAAATTATTTGTCTGATGTTTGGCTACGTAATCACTGTAGTACTAATGATTTCAAAGTTAGTTACTATAAGATCGAACGTGATTTCTATCACTATTGTTTTGTTCAAAATTGATAGGCGTAGTCATGCATAAAGAAAGAGGAAGATAGTTTATTCCGCTGCGCACGATAAATTTTCTTTCTTGTCATTCAAATTCTTTTTATTCGAATTATTTTGTTTTTGAGTTCGACCTATCTTTCACACACCTCTTTCCAACAATTCTTCCTCAACAACGGTCCTATTTCATGGAACAATCACAAGCAAACTTCGATTGCTCTATCTTCTATTGAACAAAGTATATCGCAGTCTCTCAAGCTACAAAGGAAGTAGTATGATTGAGAAACTTACTTTCAGATATCAATGTGAATCAATATGCTCTGACAATCCTATTTTGTGATAATCAAAGTGCTATTGCTTTATTAGCCAACCCTAGATTTTATTCTAGGAGTAAGCACATTGAAATTAAGTATCACTATGTCTTAAGCAAAGTTCTCGACAAAGAGGTAAACTTGCAGTACTGTCGAATGCAAGATATGACAACTGATACGTTTACTAAGCCACTAGGCTTGGATGCACACAAAAAGTTTTGTGCAGAACTAAGTTTGAAGGTCAACGCATTTATGGATTCAGATTAAAGGGGAGTGTTGGATTATTCTACTATCGGAGTGATTCATCCGAATAATCGATCTTTAATCTACATCCATTTTATTATCCAATTTTGTAGTTTTATTTGTGTTTTTACACAAAATGCAGAAATACTCGGGAATCGCTCAACAAGTGGCTCCGACATATCGGATGATTCCAATGAAAGTCAAGGAGTCGAACATGTCGAAGAATGATAGTTATTGTTCCGCCTAATATGAAGCTAAAGACTTGCCCTAACTGCTTTGCAAGTAAATTTTTGAGAAGTCCTAATTGGACAAGCTTAACTTGCTTTAGTATAAATAGCTAATCATCAAAGACTTAAATAACTCAGCTCAGTTATACAGAGTTCTATTAGAGTATTTCTATTAGCGCTTACGGCTTATTAGTGGAAGTGCATTGGACAGAGTTTTTCAGTTACTTAGAAATAGTTTAGAGTATGCGGTTTTTATCTGCTATTGCTTTGTGCTCTCACCATCTGATTTGTACATGCTACTTACTGAATCATCTATCTTCTTATTGCGTTCAATAGAATGTAAAAATGTATACTTCTCTATAGTTATTCGTAACTGATAAATATCTTATTGTTTCATCTTTTTTGTTGAATATTTCAATGCTGCAATATCCTATACATCACTTCACACTCTGAAATTGTTTGGCTACGAAATCACTCTAGTACTAATGATCTCAAAGTTAGTTGCTAAGAGATTGAACGTGACTTCTGTCATTATAGCTTTGTTCAAATATTAATAGGCATAGTCATGCATTAGGAAAGAAGGCCCATCCCGCTGCGCTCGATAGTTCGTTCACAGACTTCGAATTATCGAATTGTCATTCCCTCTTTCCAACACTGTGTAGCCCTCTTATATTGTTGTGTGACTTCCAATTCATTTTTTAGCCTTTGCACCTCTTGTGCTTGCATGGTGCCTTCAATGCGTCGACTCAACCGACATATCGAGGAAACCCGACTTGTCCGACATATCAACTTGTCGACTACTCCAACTTAACTGGCCATGGCAGCGAGTAGCTTGACTATGAATAGTTGAAGCCTTCTCATACTCACTTCCTATACTATACAACGACTTGGATAATGACAACAACAGCCACGATCTCCTCTAGACGGCACAAAGACTCCACGCCATCTTCTTTGTACACTCATCTGCACAAATGTAAATTGTATTTGCATGACTATTGTAGTCTAATTAACAAGTAGTCAATGAAACAAACACTGTAGATGCCTTCATGCATCGATTCTTTTTTCAGACATATTTTCAGTAATAAGGTCATAACTTTTACAGAGCAGAGTTAGCTTCATGAGCACGCGGTTTCGTCCGCTATTGTCTTGTGCTCATAGCATCAAACCGACGTGTATTTTTATATACTAATATGAATCAATCGCTATCTTTTATTGAGTTCAAAATTTTTGTCAGGATTTGTCCGCCGATATTCTTATTGCTTTGTCTAATTGTCTGCTCTATCGCTTTCGCAAACAACCGCGCAAGTAAGCTCTATTTTACTTTTGTGTTCGTCTACTGTTGTAGTAGTGCGCACCGAGGAAACTAGTCAACCACTGCCTTCACACAATAGTAATATTGTTTCGATCTGATTGTTCGACCGGCCCGATCTGTCGAGTCCACTATTTTCCCAGCATGGTATCAGAGCTTATCTGATTTTCTGATTCGATACTTACATTGTATCATAAGCGATTTTATCTCGGAGCTATTTTGATAGCCTGATACGCTCCCACAGAACCTAATTCTAATAAAATAATTGTTTTCTTGTTTTGTAAGCTGCATTAAGCCCATTTGGCCACCTTTTTGGAGCTGAAGGGGTAAACAATAACTTTGAATCTTGGACATTTGAAATGTCTATGTTTCAAATGAGTTTCAAACACCAATGAGATGGATTGTCATTGCTGATATGTCCACATTATTTCAAGCTCTTATGTGCCATGCGACGTTGCCTTTCATTTTGTAAAATTTGTCATGAACTTTTGGACTCCAAATTATTTTATATCAAAAGCTTGGCTTCTTTTCATGAGTTTAGTCATGGACAGCAATCTGCAAAAATGATGTTTTCTGCTGAATTTAATGTGGAGCAACCTTGAAGACCAATTTAATAAAACATAGAACACAATTGCAATCTGCCCATTATAACACTGAGAAATAGCTCTCAAGGATGAAGCTGTGATCGAAAGCCCATCAGGAACACTTGAATCAATGAATAGAGCAATTATGTATACAACCACCATCCAATACCTTCAACAAAAAGGGTGCAAGTTACTTGTTACCCTCCATTCTAGCAAGCATATCCATCTAGGTATTACATCACCATCTGAGAAAAGGTTATAAATACACGGATGGGCTAAACCTCCCATTGTCTAATAAATTTAGTAGGTGACGTTTGGCCAATGCAGATTGCCTTGACGTCACCTTCAGCAAATATGTCAAAGATGCATGACATGGTACATATTTGTTTCTATGCAAAAGACAAAATGAAGCATCAGGAAAAGTTTTGAGTTTCAAAATAATACTTCAGAGCAGATTTCAGAAGAAACCTGATAAGAAAAGTTTGTTTCGTTTGCTGAAGCCAATCCTCACATAAACTAGTTGCCAACTACACCAAAGAGTTTCAAGGTTGCCACCAGAATTTGAAACTTCATTTAGCATTTCCATTTGCTTAACTTTGTACTTCTGAGTAGAAAAGCCTTTCACCTGCTTAAAGTGCCCGCAGGCACTCACAATTCTCTCTTTGGTCTCTCTACACCTGACAAGTTATATTCAAAAATCTTTCTGCTATTGTCCCGTTTCAATTGTTAAGCATCGGGTTTTATAGACCAAAGAAAGGTTAAAACTTTGGCCAGATATTTACACTTTAAGATTGCTGCTTTACGCATGCTAATTAGGCATGCTGCATTACTAAAAAGCTTCGTTACAATGTCCGGTAAGCAGCATAAATTTCCAAGTCATACTGACAATCCGTACATCCAATCTCGAAAATTCCATCACAACGAGATACCTTGGTAGCCCAGTAGAACAATGCACTACGCTTTATCGTGGAGCACTACATAATTTATGGCATCTTTTTTCTGAATACAAGATATTTCTTTTTTGAGGATCACAGCAAAAGCATTTCTATCCTGCAACAGCAACCCAACCAATCAGCCACTAAAGTGCCAAATGACAATCCATACATCCAATCTCAAAAGACTCCATCACAATGAGATACCTTGGTAGCCCAGTGGAACAATGTACTACACTTTATCACGGAGCACAATAAAATTCGTGCCCTCTTTTTTCTGAATACGAGATATTTTTTTAAGGATCACAGCAAAAGCATTCCTATCCTGCAACAGCAACCCAAGCAATCAGCCACTACAGTGCCCAATTCATGTGACATGTGAAATCAAGAGTTTAGCTTATAAGTTCAAAATGCATAATGAACGACAAGGAATTTAAGTCATTCATATTTATTGATTTAAAAATAGAGAGCATCTCTGCAGATTAGGACACAAACTCGGATCATAGAGCTACGAACAACAGATCACATCGAGCATCACAGAAAAAAAGATGATAGCAAAACTTGATATTGTATAACAATCCTCAAAAGATCATCGTACAATCAACAACGTTGTAAGCATGAAATGAAGCAAAGTGCAGACTTTTCTGTCACAAGAAACTGTATATAACTTTTCACACAACTCCAAGAACGAAGCAAATCAATTAGCTGTGAGTTACTCTACTTAGCGTCCGTGGCCCATGGAGTACCTTTCTCAAAGTATCAAATAATGTTAGAGCTGATATAGCCCAAACCCCCATTTTACTAACTGGCCATGTAGCCCAAAATACTTAGTCTTATAATTACGCTAAAATGGGGCCCCATGGACCCAAACTTAATGAACTATGTAGAGATAACTCAATGGTCCAATTAGGTCTTAAGAAGCAAATGTCCACAACTCACACCTACTAACACACATTTTCATCGATGTGGGATAAATACAGAGCTGTAAATGCCAAAAGTAAAGCTGAGGTCGATGCCACCAACGAGTATGAGATGAAATGGATAAACTTTGTTGACATGATCAGAGACTGAAAGTTGGCAGCTCGAGCACAACTATGTATAAGCAACTGTGTCAATTATGAATAAGCAAAGACGCTATGCATACGCCACTCGGCTTCCACGAGTACAGATGTCGTACCTGATGCCAGGAAGCACCTCAACCATAAAGTCAAGATGAACTTCAAATGCTTTTTAAAAGTCAACTTCGATCAAGCCCTTACGTCCTCAAAAAACTGATGAACATGCCCCTTCTGTTTGCAAAGCTAAGTGTAAAGAGTCTTAGTATAGTAGCTCTTTCTTGAATGTGCCCCTTCTTAAACCGATACAATATCTATGTCTTGCACTGCCTCACAAAACCAAATTCATACAAATAGCTCTACTCATGCAACTTCTGGCATTTTTACGAAAAATTGTCAATTCATACACTCCCATGTCTTCCCCTCAATTGATCAACCCTCTCATGATACCAAGTACTCTACTTAGCATCATCAACGACTATGTTGCAGCTATACCTCTACAATACAGGCCGGTACAAAGGGAAAGAACTATGAATCACCAGTTATCTCTCAAGCACTATCCTCATTTGGCCCAATAGCAACTCGTAGCCTGTAGGAGACTCACATGGAAAATGTCACATCTCTAGAAGTCGTTGGCTCTCTATTTTTCATTTCCACGAAACACATTGTCCCGTCTTTGTAAATGACACGTTTGCCCATGTCTTTTGCTCATTGGCAAGCTTCCTTCCGTTCTTCCACCTGTACGTAAGTTAGGTCTTCATCCGAGAAGACCTCAAGTACCCTTTAACATGGCTCACTGACGGAGTGCATCTCACCTGTGTTGTTGATGAGAAGCGAATAACTACAGTTTCCACATCCTTTTTGGTCTGATAGGCCTTGTCCAGGCTGGTATCGTGATGTTGGAGCATTTTGTATCCTGGGAAAGTGGGTAGTCCTCTCTCTTGACTCTCATGTGTCTCCATGAAAAGCAATAAGTCGCCGCCAGTGATGAAATCAATCAAGTCTCCAGTTGTGGACGATGAGTGTATACAATCACAGTTCCATACTCCAATTTGGAGATGGTGTGGATGGGGCCCCAAGGACCCGTAGGTTGTGGATCTTGGAGGGAAGAAGAACTGCAGAAGAAGCATGGATGATAGGAGTGGGAAGAAGGGGAGCAGAATCAATAGATCCATCTTAGGGAAGAGTAGGAGTCGCAGACAGCAGCAGGGTGGAGGAGATGGGGCCATATGCAGAGCTGCCTGGCAGCGCTGCCACTTGAGGCAGCACTGCCACGTGATGTGGCAAGCAACGTTGCCACATCGGGAGAGGGAGAGGGAGAGGGAGAGCGAGGGTGGGCATTCCGACGAGGAGGCATGGCGTGAGAGAGAGAGAGAGAGAGAGAGAGAGAGAGAGAGAGAGAGAGAGAGAGAGAGAGAGAGAGAGCTTTATTCATGTATTTTCCATGCTAAAAGGCATATAAGACGGAAAAAAAGGCATGTCAAGTATGCGATGCCAGTGGAAGCGTATGAAACATCTCCAAAACAGTAAAGAAAAAGTACATGTAGATCTTATACCAAAGAATCTAAGCTAAATGAGGTATAAAATGTGAGAATGTGTGCTGATATAGAAAGAGCTACTACAAGAGATAGACCTGGAGTTTGCTACTAATGTCATCTAGGAGGTCATCTACGAGATGTGTGTCACCTCATGGTAGGACGGATAGCGTTGACAGCAACGTGGCTCTAACTAATACGGTCTGTCTGATCGCTGTGTATATGCATGTGTGTGTCATCATCATCGTCGGCTTACTCTGGATCCTTCGTGCTCTTCTCCTAGAGAAGAAGGATGTGATCTAAAGCTGCTGATTTATCTAACATGGGTTTTACAGGTGGAACTACAAACTTAGCAAGAAAAATATGACGTGGAACAAAGAGCTTAGCTGGTATAATCCGTGATAACATAGAAGTATGTAACCATGGGAAACTAGCCCAATCTGATGAGGTGATACTTGTACACAATGCCTCTACTGCATAAAAGGATATGGGGCTTACAATGGTATCAAAAAGCTTGCACTTACTCGAAGCATCTCATGTGAACTTCAAGGAAGATAATCACTCTAACCGGACAAGGGAAGAATATGAACTTCAAGGAACATAATCACTCTAATTGGACAAGGGAAGAATGTCCCTTCCCAAGTCAAGCAACAATTGCTTGTCTCATTTTAAATATAGGACCAATAAAAAGTACCAAGTGTAAGATGAAACCACCTCCAATAGCTGACCGTCAAAGATGAGTTCATATTGCTGCATGGGAGCATCGGATGTGTCGAAGACCATAAACTTGGTCTTTCCAATTTTCAACCCAAATCCCATCTGACACAAATATCATGGAGACTATCCAACTGTCTTTGTAACCCCTCTCTAGTCGAAGAGAGTGGAACCACACATATGCATAGAGAACAATGACAACCGTATATCGCCCAGTCTGCAACTTGTACCACAACCACTACACTACTCAATAAACCTCTCTATCTCGTCAATATATAGTCAAAAATGTGTAAGAATGAGAGAACAACCTTGCTTCACCCCATTGGTGCTCCAAATCTACTCAGAAGTATCTGGGCATTAGAGAATTGTTCTAATCATAACATAACATGAAAATTGAGCAATTTACTAGGAAAAAGGATGTGGGCTCCACATTCTTGAGATTTTCTTTCATAGTAGGTGCTAGAATTCAGAAGCCATGTAAGGAAAACCCTAATTTCTGATCTTCAGACTTCACTTTACCAAGATAGCTCTGATTTCAAATTTACCACTTCATTGGGTTCCTCTAAGAATAGTTCTCAAGGAGTTTTCACTTTTTTTTTCAGGCGGCATACATAACTGTTCCCAAAACTGCAATGTACCCCAAAGGTTAAGTAATGGGTGATCATTGAGTTTGTTCAACATGACGAGCATGCATGATGCATTTGGATCCATATTGATGGACATGGCATCGGCTTGGACAGAGACGTCTTTGTTGCACCATGTTACTTTCCTCCAGATCCTCGTTTGCTGAGGGCATTGGCTCATCCTATCTTGACCTTTCCACGTGTATTGTCAAATTTGTAGGGTGAGGGCATATATTTCTCACCAACAATTTGAATGCTATGATATTAGCATGAGTTCTAATGAGATACCAACCCTGCCACTTGCCATGTCGCTAAGAAAACAGTGTTGTCCAACAAATAGAAATGACAAAGAGGATAAAAGTCAAATGAGATATCTCTTAGAAAAGAGTTACTATTAACACAGCTTCAATGAACCGTCTAGAGAGAAATCAATCAGGATATCACTCCTCAATTGTTGATTATTTGGTCACTTTATCATTCTTCAACTAGAATATATATTTGGTTTATTCAAATTTAGGGCTAAGTTACCTCTACTGCTCACTGTCAAAGATCACAGTGAATGCATATACTACTCGCCGCACACTTGATAAGCGGAAGGTATGTCCTGAGTCCTGACGAGGACTTAACACCATATGATTCTTCCAAAATTACAAAATTCCAATCAAATACCCCCATCATTGTGCCACTAATGCGGTCTAGCTATTCTATGATGTACATATTCGCATGTTCATTTACTCAAAGAAGTAGATCTGGAATAAAGAACAGAAATATATAACACACATCTGGAGAAGCTTAAAAGCTAAAAAAAGTAGAAATTTCCCAAAACTGATAGTTTTCTTGGATACATCTGTCTCTGACCACTTAATATTAAAGTGCCTCTTAAATTTCAAATAAGCAAGCAAAGATTCAAAGTAGCATAAACTAAATTGCTGGTTAAATATACAAAGTTGCTTACTTCCGGAGCCTTTAATCTGTTTTTGAATTTAGCAACCAATTCTTGGCTTTTCAAGGGACCTGTTTGCTGCAATACCATTTTGACTTCCTCCTCTGTCACCCCATTAGGAACTTGGGTCCCAGGCTTAGCAGCAGTTGCTGGGGTTTTTGCAGACGACGCAGAGCCTGCTTTCGCAGCAGTAGCAGCAACTGAAGGTTCCTTCTTTGTCGTAGTTGGGACTGGCTGACTTTTTGAAACCTGGCAAAATCATGTATCCACCAACTTAAGCATATGGAACCAGCCAAAACAAACTAAAGTTTCTGGTGAAAAGGCCTGTCCATTATCTTCAAAAAAAAAACACTTGTTGATCCCTACAATCAAGGCTCAAAGATTTAAATCCTTTGAAGTTAAACACAATCGCCCGTGCATCTATGATTTACATACTACCCCAACGATCTAAATCCTTGAATGCTAAAAATAATGATGAACCTGTATTGTATGCTAGATTCAAAATAGGGTAGATGCATGTTTCAATGCAAGATCAAATATATGTAAGTGATTAAGCAATGAAGCCCCAACATGGACAAATTGCGATGTTGCAGTGGTTGTTACAAGTAAAACATGTTACAAGCTCCTACAGGCTCAATTAAGTCGAACAAAATCAGATAACAACTAAGGCTTCTTGAAAAGCAGCAAACTTTAATCTTGCATGAGGCTCTCTATGCCTAATAGCAAGAAAATGTGGAAAACTACAGAATGTTGTTTTCTGCAACTACTCTGGAACATGATAACTCCGAGCATTTCAGATTTGAGAAGTAAGGTGCTGTCCAGTTGTACAGTAGTGTTGCATATCTGATTGTATAGTAGGTTCTAAGTTTTACCCATTCGAAGACTAAATAGACTGGAACAATAAGAAGGATAACTCTGGAAGAATAAGAAGGGTTGCACATACTAGTCTAGGCTTTCAACCTTCACCAATTTAATTACGTAACTCTTGAAGAGAATATATTTCTGATAAAGACGATAAACTACAGCTTTAATCCGATTGGAGATGAGTCAAGGTGGTTCAAATATGAGCTCAAATCAAGAAGCCAGAAGACTCAAATGTAGACAAGTGTTTCAATCCGAAGCTTACAGCTTGATTGTCTACCAGTCCACATGTCACACACACACACACACACACCCCATATCCAAGAAATACAGGTAGTGAACTTACTTCCCGTGTGGACTCCACCTTTGTCTTTTTTGCTGTTCCAGATCCATTGACTTTTTCTTCATTTGGGGCTTTCCTCTTGCCTTTTGCAGAGGTTGACGCCTGTGTCGGTTTTCCACTTCCATGCACTGGAACTTTCACAGGACTTTCAGAGGGTTCGTCCTTTGGAGCATCTTGGCGTTTAGGTGCAAATACGGGAGACAACCCAATGTCTTCATTGTCTAAGTCAACCTGCCCAGAAAGTACCCAAAAAATAGCTTTAGCAGCTATTCATCTTCATCACCATACATTCCGAAAATTTTCAGAAAGGTCATCAATTGAGTACCTGATAAGCAGAAATTAATTTCGTACACAGATACATATCGAACGACCATCAGAAAAGAATTAACAAACTCGTGGCATTCATGAAATCTAAGGTGTAGTGACAAATATCCCTGAATACAGAGAATTTTTTTATACTTAAGATGGTACCCTCACAAGCAGTTAAGGGTACACAGCAAGAATGTTCCAGGGCTAATATGCACCGGGTGAAGCAGGAACTCTACAGTCTATGGAAGACTGGCATCTTTCTAAAACCCCAGCTCAACACACAATCAAAAAAATTCTTAGGAAATATGCGGATGGAAAGAATTAACTGTGAGTGGTAGCTGCAATAAATAACTCTAGCAGGGCACAACATAGAGAAAGATACTGCTTAGGATAGTACACCACACAAGCTAATACTTGGACTTCGAAACAATACAAGTGAAGACATACCTAAAGCTGACAAAGAATGCCAAATTAACATAAACATGGCTAAATAGAGGGCCCCGACACACTAAAACCAACTACAAGGACAGCAATTCCTTTGCCAAACTGTAATTGACCAATAGCTAGCTCCACAGACAAACCAGAACAAAAGTTCTTATTTCTTCTTTGCGTCCTAGGTACCAGGAGATATTTACAAACTACTTCAAAAATAAATACAGACACGTTTTTATAGTGCCTCTGAAATCCGTGACCTACAAAGAGTTGTGATTGTCTACTCCTGTCATAGGCTAGATCTGGTCAATGCTCATGTATGTAGGATGCATAGAATCTGCTGACTAGGAATGACAGATATCTTCATAGTACAAAACAATGCTTTCCAGCAGAAAATGACTAAAAAGCCAGTCATAGCTCTCTAGCGACAATCAGCACCTTTCCAAGGGTATACAGACAATCAAACACAAGGCTTTGCAGAGCTGCAAAACACTTCACTGAAAAAGAGTTTATTTTCATTCTTTCCTAGTATTTTTCTGGAATTGATCGTGAATTTTCTTTTATCTTTTCTGGAATTGTTTGCGACTTTCCTATCTTTTCTAAAAAATTTCATGATTTTTTCCACCACTTTCTAGTATTCTTCCAAAATCATTTTTCAAATTTTTCGAGAATTTTTCATGACATTTCTAGAATCTTTTCGAGAATCTTTCTAGATGCCTTCCAACATTTTTCCAAAAAAAAATTTGTTCTCGAGAATCTTTTTGAGAAATTTTCAAGAATTTTTCTAAATTTCTTCCAAATCTTTAAGACATTTTCAAAGTGCTTTTCGAGAATTTTTCGAGACACCATTTTTGTAATCAAAACGTGTTTTAATTTGAATTAAGCAGACTTTCGAACTGTAAGACAGGGATAACTCATGCCAAACTCCACCAAGCAAACTTGCTTCAAGCAAAAAAATAAGCACATAAGAAACTTAATGTTAAGTACATCAAGAAGAAATACTCACACCAGTGCAGCAAAAGAGCAATATATATGACTGGAGCTGAGGAAGCGGACCCTGGACGCGGACGCCTCAGGGGTGCGTCCGCGTCCAAATGCGTCCCCCATTTTCAAAAAAAAAAAATACACGCACTTGCCCTCGCTATATCACATCCCCAAAGCGAAATAAAAACAATTAACAGCTTCTGTGTCATTCAGTACAGGGACCACGAGACCTACACACTACTATGGCTCGGTTGACGAGATTGGTTTCTCCCCGGATGAACTTCAACGGCTTACTAATTACTTATGCAAAACTGTTTCATTCACTATAGGGAACCACGAGACCTACACACTACTATGTCTTATATGATGTGATCGGTTTCCCCCCGGATAAACTTCAACAGCTTACTAACTACTTATGCAAAACTGTTTCATTCACTACAGGGAACCACGAGACCTACTGATCGGTTTTCCCCAGGATAAACTTCAACAACTTAGTAATTACATATGCAAAACTGTTTCATTCACTACAGGGAACCACGAGACCTACACACTACTATGTCTTATATAATGTGATTGGTTTCCCCCTGGATGAACTTCAACAGCTTACTAATTACTTATGCAAAACTGTGTCATTCACTACAGGGACCACGAGACCTACACACTACAATGGCTCGGTTGACGAGATCGGTTTCTCCCCGGATGAACTTCAACGGCTTACTAATTACTTATGGCACAGTACCGACACGGGGGCTCCGAAACATCTCCCAGTTTTCAGGTCCCGACCGGACAAAGTGTCCTTGAAGCCCTGTTTAACATCAAACTTCGGATGGACGTTTTGGGTTGTCCGTCCGTCCGTTCCTCGTCCTATCTGTTCCCACAGGTTCCTATTGAGGTTGTCCACTGGCCGAAACAGACGACACCTAAAACGGATCCCGTTTGGAGAAACTGGGCTGTTGGATGGAAAGTTGCAAAACTAGTCCATTTCACGTGACCTAATTGCGTTTCTCTCCCGTCGAAACGCCATTTTGACCGAACGATACCCGAATCGAGCCAGGCTCGATCCGTTGGGTTCGTATCGGGATCACGAACCCGTGGACTATATTCCTGGACCATTGATGCATTCTACACAAGTTTAAGTGAATGCTGCACAAGTGCTGCACATACCTGTGGTGCAATGCCTACGACACAATGAGGACATGGGGTTGATGATGTTTATGGCTGTGGTTATGATGATTATGGTTGTGGCTTGTTTTGATGGTTATGGCTGTGGGGTTGTGGGTTTATGATGATTTGTTAGGGTTTAGGGTGTTAAATGTTAAATGTGCCATTTGTTAGGGTGTCGGGTTTAGCGTGTTATGTTGAATGGTTGAACATGATGCATATGTTATGAGAGAGATGCAGGTGTGATGGAATCTCTCTCTCTCTCTCTCTCCATCTATCGCGCCCCTGATGGATCGCCCCTGCTTGCTCGATGGATCGCGCCCCTGATTACTCAAGCCCCTACCTGCCTGATGGATCGAGCCAGCGCTACTCCCCCTCGCTGATGGCTACCTAAACGTTTTTTGCCATCAATCATAAAATGCTGACAACAAACGAACCTGCGCCTTCAAGTTCTATTGCTGGTCCCTGGAAAACACCTGACTATTGAAGTACCTGGAGGCTGGAGCCAACATCAAGGTTGAATGTGTGCGCTCCATCATCCGATTGTGTCTTTCATTTGTGAATACACACCTGAACCTTGCCATAATTGGAATAAGAAGTTCGCTGCTAAGGAAGAAGTTAGGTGCTGAGAGTTCGTTGCTGCAAGTCAGTCAGTCAGCAGCGGAATCTACACTTTTGTTCGTTGCAACCAGTAGCAAGCAGTGGATCTTCAAGGGAATCCACCTCTCTCTGCCAACACAAGAGAGCATCGCTTATCAGTCGCCACTCTGTCTCGTTGCATTATGAACGTGCTCCCAATGGCATTGCTAAGCGATTGTGTACTGACATCTGGAGGCCGGGCTACTACTGGATATTAGACAGGGTTCTAAAGGGTTGTCCAACGAAAACTCCCTGGATCCTCTGAATTAGTGAGGGGCTTCTTTTTCGTGGAGCTGTGCTTCCATTATTTGGTATAGATTGGAACGGAGTCCTGACGGGGGTGGTAAAACAAGGCCTTTGCAATCTGGTCTCTCTCTCTCTCTCTCTCTCTCTCTCTCTCTCTCTCTCTCTCTCTCTCTCTCTTGCGCGCCCACCCGCCCTGCTGGCGCTGCTGTCCGCCCTGCAGGCGCTGCAGTGCTGACCTTCGCACCTGCCCTACGCTGCCCTGCGCTGGTCTGCGCTACTGCGCTGCTACGCTTGGCCGTTTGTCTACACTGTCCTCCATCTGCTTACCGCCTCCTATGGCACCTAAGAAAAAGGGGGGTGTTCTTACACCCCCCTCCCTGTTGGACACCCCCCCATCACCGGTAGTGATGGAGGAGCCGTCTTCGGTGATAGAAACTAGTGACATTCCTGTCAACATGGCTGCCATTGACTACACTCCTTCCAAACCTACCGAAAGTCTTTTTGCTTATGATCTTAGTTTTATCCGACAAGAAATTCTTGGACTTAAGAAACAACTACACCTCTTTGAAGCTGAAAATAGCAAGTTAGCTAAGGATCTTTTTGGTGTCACGGAACGTGTGGAGCAGCTTGAGCAAGAAAATATATATCTTAAGCAACGAATTGCAGAAAAAAGTGCCTTGGAGGAGACTTCCAACAAGATCAATAGCTTGGAGAAACAAGTCGAGGAGACGAAAACGTGGGCAGCACTCTTCAAACCGGATGATATGGGCAGCAAACTCTCATCACTCGCAAAACAGGTTGAAGAAACGACATCGATCCTTAAGCAAGGTAATCACTCTCAGATTTCATCTTTTCCGAAGGAAAACGATTTGGAGACAGTTTTGGGTGAACAAGCCAGAAGGGCCAAAAAAGCCTTTAACATTAGAGTAAGAGGCATTGCCAATGGTGGAAAACCGTTGGAAGAAGCTACGGATTTGCTCATTTCCAAGTTATCTCATGTGGCTGATGGTTTTGATACTGCTTGGCGTAGTAAATTTGATGACAATGTTTTGTTTATCAAGTTCCGCTCGCTTTCACAACGCAATGCTGCCCTTCGGCTTAGGGCAAAGCTTAACGGTACTTTCATTTATATGGATGATGACTTAACAAATACTCAATGGTTGGCAAGAAAAAAGATTATCCTTGAAGCGAAAGAGAAAGGGCAAAGGGTTGTTTTTATTGACGGGAAACCGAGATTTTTCGACCTTCCACAATAGGAACTAGGGGCCCCCGGATATAGAAGCTACCCGAGATCCCCTACCAATTTGAGACTTGGCTTCTGGAATTGTAATGGTTTTTTATCTTCGTCATCAGCCGGAGACTTTGCTGATTTTATTAGAAAATGCGACATTTTGTTGTTGGCTGAAACTCATGAGTCCTTATATCATCCTCTTCCAAATATACAGGAGTACTCTTGGCATTCTGCTTTTCGTCCATTTGTTAGGGGAAAAACTTGTCGAGGATCTGGAGGAGTAGCTTGTTTATACAGAGACACCACAGTTCAGATGGTTAAACAAGATCCATACGCTCGCTATATTTGGTTACACATTATTGGCTCACTATTGGGATTACCTCAGGACATCTATATAGCTGTATGCTATTTTGCTCCACAGACCTCAGTGTTTGCTGAGTTTGGCGGGGACCCTTTTCAGGCTCTCTCAGATGATATTGCTATCTTTTCTCAGCAGGGTGCCATTTTACTAGCAGGTGCTTTCAACGCCCGCACAAGCTCTAGACAAACCGAATTTCATGCAGCTACGGATCTTCTCAGGCTTTACCCTTTGGATATGGGGCTAGACCGGGTATCACAGGATGCAGACACTCCAGCTACATCTTTCGGGGAGCAGTTGATCACTCTAGCAGAGACACACGCTCTTGCCATTTTGAATGGCCTCACACAGTGGCCTTCCTCATCAGCATATACATGCTATCCTCATGGTGGAGGACATAGTGTGGTCGACTACTTCATTGGATCACCTGCTTTGATCTCTCACATTTCTGATTTCTCCATTACACCCCCTACCATTTCCGATCACTCACTCTTACACATCTCACTTGGTCACATAACCTCTTCTTTGCAAGTTTCTTGCTCTCTTCCCACTCATAAACGTATTCCTTTCACCCAATCTGGATTCACTAATTACACCACAATCTTATCCCAACTACTCGCTAACTTCCCGTTCATGGCACCAATTGACCAGCAAGCCACTTTTCTCTCTACATCCCTCTTAGCTGCTGCTTCCTCATCCTTCCCCACCAAAACGACATCATCTCACAGAAGTGTTCACAACAGATGGTATGATGCAGAATGCCGCTCTCTTCACAATCATGTGACATATGCCAGGTCACACTCCCCTGCCACACTCAAACAATGCCAGAAAGAATATCATAGAACCACCAGAACAAAGAAGATCAAGTACCTACAATCACTCTGCCAAAAAATGATCAACTCTTTAGATTAACCCTCCTCCTCTTTTTTCTGGAAACATTTCACCAGACACTCTTCAACATTGGCCCCCATAGCCATCGAATCCTGGATCGAGTATGCCACGGAGTTATATACCACGGACTCTCCTCCTACCTCACTCTCACCGAGACCTGACCACTGCTCACTTTTCACCCCTGACATGGTTGAAAACGCCATTAAACATGCCAAACTAAATAAAGCCACTGACTATGACTCCTTAAGTGTAGACTTCCTAAAGCCCATAGCACATCTCATCTCCCCTTACATTGCTCATGTTTTTAACACAGCTGTTACTTCTGGTTTTCCTACGGCTTGGTGTACTAATATCCTTCACCCCATCCTCAAGGCAGGTGATCCCATGAATGTAGGAAACTACCGCACCATTATGATTGGCCACACTCTGGCTAAGATATATGGCTCTATACTACAGACAGTTACTGGATCTTTTGCTGAAACTGAGGGTTTACACGCTATGGGTCAAGCTGGTTTCAGACCGGGATATTCTACTTCAGACCAGATCTTCATTTTGAGATGCATTATTGAGGAGGCTCGACATCGGAAACAGAGAATTTACTGTTGCTTTGTGGATTTTCGCAAAGCTTTTGACTCTGTTCCACGACATCTTCTTTTCCAGAGACTGTCTTCACTTGGCTTTTCAGAGGATACTATTGCTGCGATCATTACTTTATATGAGCGAGTCTTGGCACGTTTCAGAGATGGTAGTGGCTGGTCCTCACAGATACATTCTACCATTGGTGTGAAGCAGGGTTGCCCCTTATCACCCACTCTTTTTGCACTATATATAGATGACCTCGAGCGGATTATTCGCGAGGAAGGTGGAGAGGGCTGTCCCCTAGCAGACATTATTATCCCCATTCTCTTGTACGCTGATGATGTGGTTCTCCTCTCATCCTCTGCAGCTGGTTTACAGAGTCACCTTTCTGCTTTACATCACTTTTGCCAGCGTTGGGGATTGACGGTTAACCTTAAGAAGACTAAGATTATGGTGTTTAACACCAACAGACAGCATATGAGAGATGTGATTTTCTATTATGACGGGCTACCGATTGAGATCGTGACCTCCTACACCTATCTGGGAGTTCTTTTCTCTGGTCCGCTACTCACTTTTCGACCAGCAGCCACCGCCAGGCTCCGCACGGGGCATACCGCTCTTGTGCATATGGAGAGATTTTGCTCTACTTATTATGTGCAGGATCCTACTACCAGATGCCTACTATTTTCTGCTACTGTCTCCCCAGTTGTGCTATATTCGGCTGAGACTTGGTGCCCTGATTTATCACGCGATACATGGAGAGATCTTACTCGTATCCAGATTCTCATGCTCAGTAGGATAATCCGGGCTAAGCCCTCAGTACCACATGATATCATACTAGCCGAGTTTGCTTCTCCTCCATTAGTTGTTGGTGCTATGTTTCAGATCATCACCTTTCTTCACAGGGTATCAGATCTAGATACCTCCAGATACATTGTTGCTGCTCTCACTTCATCTTGTACCATTGCGGATCAGGGAGCCAAGCACTCTTGGTATCGCAGTGTCTCAGCCCTTCTTCAGACTTGGGGTTTATCCGCACTTGATCTTCCGAATGGAACCCATGCTTATATCAGACAGCAGATCTACCGGAGCTACATACGCACTATATGGTCACATCCTGATCCAGATAGGGTCAAGCTACATTATTATGGCACACATCTTTTACGGCTGGACGTTTCGGGCTTGCCTATTCTTCCAGTTTATCTTACACAGACGCTATCTTTTGGTCTGAGATATCGTATAGGACAGCTTCGAGTCTCTTCTCATCAGCTTGCTATCGAGACAGGTAGATACACAGACACTCCCAGATTGCAGCGGATATGTCAGCTCTGTTCTCTTCAGGAGGTGGAAGATGAGTTTCATTTCATCTTTCGCTGCCCAGTATACTATGAGATTAGAGGACGATACCATTGTTTATACCGAGATATTCCCCTCACGTTGAGCTCCTTCCTCGAGTATCCAGACGCTAGATGTGTGGGTCTTCTTTTGAGAGAGATGTATATTTTACGAGCTTCACTTCTACCTACGCTCTCAGATATGGATTCCAGTCAGGCTCACATTACTCAGTTCTTCCAGAAGCGAGACAGAGTGGATATTTCGGTTGCGGATTTTGACGTCCCCGTCCGAAGATCGAAGACACAGAGAGTTTCGGCTCGATCCAGTGCTACTAGATATTCATACGCCTCCCACCAGCCTACATCACGACCCACTACTACCATCACTCATTACTTTCGGCTTGCTCGTAGCTAGTTTCCTCCGCGGAGCAGGTGGTTAAGCTCTTGCTTTGTACCCTCACCAGCTGGTGGTCAAGCTTGGATACTTTTTCTCTTAGAGACAGAGAGATCGATATTTTAGTTTTAGTTTTACTGTCTTTTCATTGGTAAATAAGTCCTTATGCGGACAATGCTTCTCACATTTTGTACTCTCTTTTGTCTTATGTGCCCCTGGGCACCAAAAGACGTTAATAATAATAATTCTAATTCTAATTCTAATTCTCTCTCTCTCTCTCTCTCTCTCTCTCTCTCTCTCTCTCTCTCTCTCTCTCTCTCTCTCTCTCTCTCTCTCTCTCTCGCGATGGTGATGGCTGCTGCTGCCCTGTCCTAGATCGCCCTACCCTAATCCGCCCTCTCTCTCTCCAACGATGGCAGCTCCTCCTCCTCGCGCCCCTGCTCGTAGATCAACACGATCCCCAGCCACCTCCTCACTCACCTCCCTCGCTCACCACTCACCTCCCCTCGCTGCCCCTTCCCCTAACCCCCTCGCTGCTCCTTCTCCTTCTCCTTCCCTCGCTGCCCCTTCCTGTAACCTCCTCGCTGCTCCTTCCCCTACCCCTTCCCTCGCTGCTGCTCCTTCCCTCGCTGCTCCTTATTCCCCCCTCACTGCCCCTTCTCTCGCTGCTGCTCCTTCCCTCGCTTCCCCTTCCCTCGATGCTCCTTCTTGCCCCCTCGTTGCCCCTTCCCTCGCTGCTCCCTCCCCTAACCCCCTCGCTGTTCCTTCCCCTTCCCCCCTCGCTGCTCCATTCCCCCCCCTCGCTGACCTCCCTGATCTCCTAGCTGCCAGCCCCTCACCCATCCTCCTCGCTGACCCCTCCTTGTCACCTCCCTCACCTCACCCCCTCGCTGATCCCTGACCTCACCCCCTCGCTGATCTCTCACCTCACCCCATTGTCATTCCAGCCCCCCCCCCCTCGTTGCCACTTCACCTCACCCCCTTGATGACCCATCTCCCTCTCCTACTACAACTCTCACCCCCCTCTCTGATGGCTGCTCCCCTGATTCAGCTCCTCTTATGTCTTCTGACCCAATTCTTCCCACACCTATCATTGCTCACTCTTCCTCCTTCACGGCACCACAGTCTACAGCCAATATTCCGTATACGCCTTCTAAATCAATTGAACTTTTTTCATCTTGGCAGATTGATCAATTCAAGGCAGATTTCCAATTTTTGCGGTATGAAATTTCACAGCTGAAAGGAACGGTTACTTCTTTGGTCAACGAGAAGAAGCTATTGCAATCCAAGGTTGCCTCACTCGAACAATCCATCGGAATCAAATAGGCCGCAGCTTCGGAATCCACCACCAACATGCTACGGGAGCTAGAAACCAAGATTGAGAAGCAACACGAAGAGGCCCTTTCCTGGGCATCAGTTTTGAAAAGGGGCACCAAACCCAGCGCTCCCATCTCCTCAGTTATCTCAGCCACCATCTCGGAAGAGAAATCTCGAGACCAAAAATCCCACAATATTAGAGTTCGTGGAGTTCTAGATACACAGGATGCATTGGCTGAAGCTAAACGCTTTCTCGACATCACTCTCGGACACAGGACAGAGGGGTTAGACACCGCATGGAGGACCACTAGAGATGCAGCCACACTCATTCTTCGTTTCACCTCCCTCAAGAGCCGTCGAGATGCTTTGCGGTGCAGAGCTAAGCTACGTGGTACCAGTATTTACATGGACGACGACCTCACATATATCCAGGTAGAGGAGAGGCGTAAGGCCTTTCAGGCAGCCCGTGAGTCTGGCAGACGAGTCATTTACCGAGATGGACGAGTGCGTTTTCTTGACAACGCACCTAGCAGCTCCCAGTGCTAGGGATTTGGGGTCCCCGGGTTTGGGAGTGCCCCGGGGCCCCACCCACACCATCTCCGGATTGGAGTATGGAACTGTGATGGTTTACACTCATCCTCCATTGCTGGCGACTTGATCGATTTCATCACTGACAGGAATTTGCTGCTCTTTATGGAGACTCATGAGAGTCAAGAGAGAGGATTACCTATTTTTCTAGGATACAGATGGGATTCCGTGTACAGACTTGAGACTTGATCAGCTAGCGGTTGTGGATCCGGAGGTGTTGCATGTTTATACAGAGAGTCTCTTCATCCGAGCATTGAGTTCATCAGACACGACGAGCATGCACGGTATATATGGATTCATATTACTGGGCAGGATATTGGTTTGGACAGGGACCTCTGGCGGCCTGTTATTTTCCTCCAGAGTCTTCGTCCTTTGCTGAGGGCACAGGTTCACCCTACCTTGATTTATCGCCTGATATTATCAGATTCGAAGAGCGGGGGCATATTCTCCTCACTGGAGATTTTAATGCCCGAACCTCTTCACGACAGTCAGAGTTCTATGACATCACCGACCAGCTCCGCGTTCATGCCCTTGACAGCGATGATATGGGAGTTACCAGGATTTTAGAGGACAGCTTGGGACCTACTACCCCTTACGGTGAGCATTTATTGCAGTTTGGAGAGGCCCATGAGTTAGCCATTTACAACGGCCTAACTTGTTGGCCAAAATTTGGCAGTTATACTTGTCACCCTCACAGTGGTGGACATAGTGTTGTGGATTATCTCATGGGATCACCATCTTCCATATCTCTCATATCTGATTTTCATGTATCTCCCACCACTCTCTCTGATCATTCCTTTCTCTCCTTCGCTATCGGCCGCCTCCCACCTCCCCAACCATCCTCACAACACCCCCTGCTTACACGGGTACCCAAGTATACATTCAGTTCTCTCTTTACACCAGTTTACCAGGAGTTCCTAACCTCACTGCTCCATTCCTTCCCTCGTGATAGTACAGTCGATACTCAAGCTGCCTTTCTTAGCACTTCTCTTCATACCGTTGCTTCCCTTGCTTTTCCATTTAAACCCCATAAAAGCAAAGGCACCCGCTCCTCATCGATACGACCCCCACACCCCCCGTGGTATGATGCTGAATGTCGCTCTCTTCGTCAGCTTGTCACCCATGCCCGCACTCACGATCCTCATCTCCTCCACTCCGCCAGGCGCTCTTACCGTCGCACACTCCGCCGAAAAAAGCGTATATATGATGACTCCGAAGGAACGCGTCTTGTTGGTCTTCTCTTCAGTTCCTCTTCAGGCGCCTTTTGGCGTGAGTTTATCCCTAGTGCTCCACCACCCCTCCTGGATGACCTTCGCATATGGACCGAATACGCTACCAAACTATATACCATACCCACTGACGCACCCATCTCTATCTCCCCACGCCCCTCTGAGTTCACCTTCTTCACACCTGACATGGTACTTACGGCCATCAAGAGAATGAAGTCCCATAAAGCAAGAGATATCGAAGACCTTGAATCTGAACTCCAAACCCATGCTTCCGACCTCCTTGCTCCCACACTAGCCACTCTCCTCAATTCCACCGTTGTCTCTGGTTTCCCCTCATCCTGGTGCACCAACATCATCCACCCTATTCATAAAAATGGTGATCCCATGATCCCTGGTAATTACTGCACCATCATGATCGGACATGTTCTCACGAAGCTCTATGGTACCATACTCCAGTCTGCAGTGAGTTCAGAGGCGGAAGCTCGGAGATTACATGCATTGGGGCAGGCAGGTTTCCGATCTCATTATTCTACCACTGACCATATTTTTACACTTCGAGCCTTGATCGAGGAAGCTAAGTGCGGATGATGTAGTACTAGTATCCCCGACCAGAGAGGGTTTGCAGAGGCAGCTAGATTGTTTACAGGGATTTTGTACCAGATGGGCGTTGGGGGTGAACACTGCGAAGACCAAGGTTATGGTCTTCAACACTTCTCGAGCCTTCATGCAGCGCCAGGAGCTCATCCTAGATGGACAGGCCTTAGAGGTAGTTTCCTCTTATACCTATTTGGGGATACTCTTCTCTGGTCCTACCTTCAGCATGCAGCAAGCTGCCACCACCCGACTTGGGAAGGGGCATTCCTCTCTTGTTCAGCTTGAGCGGTTCTGTTTCAGGAAGTTCATCGGAGATGTTCGCAGTAAGTGTAGACTCTTTGATACTATTGTCACCCCCATAGCCTTATATGCAGCAGAGACATGGTGCACCGGCCTCCCTTCATCACATTGGGCCAGCATTTCACGATTGCAGACCACCATGTTAGCCTGTATGATTCGGGCGAAGCCCTCGGTTCCACATGAGATCCTTCTTGCAGAGTTTGTCGTTCCACCCATTCAGATATATGCCGCGTTCCAGCTTATCACATACATTCAGAGAATCCAGGCTCTGCCCGATGAGGATATGAGATATACACAGACAACACTTGTCTCCTCACACTTTCTTCATGACCAAGGCTATCGACTATCGTGGTTCTCTCAGGCATCCCATTTCCTCCTTGAGTCATTTGGTATCTCCATTACAGAGCTCCCCTCAGGTACTCAGCAGTATATCAGGCGCATCTTATATCCGGCATATCTCGACCGTACTTGGGGGCGACAGCTTGGGGTCAAACCCGACTACTACTGGACTCATTTTATTGAGCTTGACATAGCATGGGTCCCGGTCTTACCGCATTATTTGGACTCGAGACTATCACATTGCCTCAGATTTACATTGGGACAGCTCCGTGTATCATCACATCAGTTGGCTATTGAGACTGGTAGATTCCAGGGTACCCCGAGAGAGGAGCGGATTTGCCAGTTATGCTCTTTAGAGGAGGTGGAGTCAGAGGAGCACTTAATCTTTAGGTGCCCGGTATATTACGAGATCAGAGAGAGATACCACTGTTTGTTCCGAGACACACCTGTCACCTTATGATCGCTCATAGCTTATGAGGATTCCCGATGCGCGGCACTCATGATACGAGAGATGTTTTGTTACGAGCTCGTAACCAGTGCCGAACCCTAGAGAACACAGATAGGTCAGATACCACAGTCAGGGTCGTGTCCAGCGTACATGACCAACAGGGCAAGACAGTGTGAGTAGTGTGCCCCAGCACGGTCCATAGTCATGGCGGGCCTAACACAGCCTAGGGACCCTGTCAGCAGGATAGGGCTCCCAGTTGGGTCCCGACGTGCAGTCGGCCACGTCAGTGCCACGTGGCCGACACTTGGCAGTAGCATGCTACCAGTCGTCACACTGGGCTAGGAGGGGCTTACTCTATATCAGGGAGTAGGCAAGGTTGGGTGGATCAGTTAGTGTTTGCCCTACTGTGGTGTTAGGATCTATTACACTGGTATCAGAGCCATCTACATCCTAGGGAACTCAGTTTTCAGCAGTGGAGAAAGTAGCTAGATTGCTCAGAACTTCTTCAAGTTCTCAGAAAGAAATAGAGGAGGAGACTCGCTGTAGGAACAGTCTCCTACTGAGGAAATCTTGGTGGATTTACTTGCTGGTCAGAGAGAAATTAGTTAAAATTTCTAGAGCAGGTCCAGCGCTGTGAATTTAGTCTTCATCTCTGATTTTTGCCATCAGATTCAGGGAATCAGAGCGGTTTTTTGAGGAGAAAGGGTGGTGCTGATCCATCGCTGAGGGATCAGAAATCTACCTCTGAAATTTCAGAGAAATCTAAGGAAATTTGAAGGGATTTCAAACACTTTTTCTTAGCAGGGCCAGCGCTGGACAGGGTGATGAAAAATTAGTTTTTCATCACTGTTTTTGAGGATTTTTCAGTAGTTTGAACATCAAACTAGATTGCCACAGACCAACGACCTACTACTTGAAGTCAGATCAGAGTTTCAAGCAAGTTTTGGGCCTTCAATTTTAGAAAATTGGGCCAGACAGGTGGCAGTCCAGCCAGCGAGGGTAGGGAGACACCAAAATCAGAAATTGAAATACTTTTTGGGTCTCAAATCAGAAGTAAATGAGCCAGTTGGGTTGCAATCAGACCAGCGAGCTACTATCCTCACAGAACCGGGAAATTTGGCACCGTTTTGAAGCTTCAAACTGGCATTTTCTAGGACAGCAGGTCTGAAATCTTAGGGAAAAGAGCTGAAAGGGTTCCTCTTCATTCTTTCTTTGGAAGTACAGTCCTCAGAAACAGCTAAGTCATCTTTCCTTTCCCTTGTACAGTTGTAAATTAGTCTTTTAAACTTTTTTTTCCTTCAGAGGTTAAGGTAGCTATCTTTTAGTTCCGAAGATGACCACTCCTCAGGGACCTGATCAACCCCCGGAGAGAGGCTTCGACGAACTTGAAACAGAAGCCTTGGCTTACAGAAAAGGGAAGGAACCAATGGAAGTGGAAGAACAGGAACAGTTCGCCGTGGTTACCAAGGAGCAGTTTCTCCAGTTGGTAACAGAAGTGGATGAACTGAAGTTGGCATTAGCCAATTTCAAGTCCAGTGTGGACGACTCGTTCGCTGAACTCAAAAGCTTGATTTTGAGTTCTGCGAAAGGAAGCCTTCCCTCCACTTCTCAGTTATCCCCTTCTCCACTTCCATCAGTTTCGGGTGAGACTTTACGGTCTCACCCCAATGTTTTTAAAGACTTAGAACCTCCTACTTTTAATGGGGAAGAGAAGGATAGAAATGCAGATATTCTACAACCCTTCCTCAGCAAATGGAAGAACATTCATGCTCTTAAACAGACCCCTGACCATTTGCAAGCTATTGAGGCCAGTCTTTCCTTAGGGCCTATGGCCTATAAGTGGTGGTTAAATCTCCAGGAGACTGGGCAGACTCCCCGGTCATGGAAAGCTTTTGAAGAAGCTTTCCTAAGAGAATTTCTACCAGAGAATGAACTTGATAGAGCCTGGGAAGCCTGGGAAAGAACAGTAATGGACAAGTCCCTCATCCAATATATCTCGCAGTATCGAGAAGCAATTTTACAGATTAAAAATATGGATGACTATCAGAAAATCAGGGGATTTGTCCGTGGCCTCAAAGATGAATATAAAGTAGAGGTCCAGAGAAACTCGCCTACTACCCTTGAGCAAGCTCTCAGATATGCTCAAATCTATGATGATTCAGTGGGTAGGAAGAGAGCGAGACAACAACCACTTTCTGAGCAGCCTCCTCAGAAAGACTTTCAATTTAAAAAGAAATTTTTAAAAAGAAAGAAAGAAGATAAATTTAAAACTGAAGCTCCTCAGAAACGCCCTTCACTCATACAGCCCTGAAAACCAGATGATTTTGAGAAAGCCAAACAAGAACGTTTGTGCTTTGTGTGTATGGGCAAGGGACACACAGTCAGACAGTGAAAAAGATAAGAAAGATAAAAAACAAGTTCATCTTGTTCAGACTGTATGTTTCCCCAGTGACTCGGCAGCTTCCGAGATCAAAATGTATCATGAAGATCATGAACACTGTTGCCAGCTGACCTCTGCAATGCTAGCGAGACCCTTCAGCTTTGGGCCGCATGACCTAGTACGTATGCATGGGAAAGTTGGTAACCAGTCAGTAAGAGTCATGGTTGATGATGGGGCAACCCATAATTTCATCAACTACACCCTGGTTAAAAAGCTTAAACTACCAGAAGTACCTAGTCAGCATAGGTACATAGTTTCATTAGTTAAGGGTGAAGATAAAAAAATATGGGAAACTATGGACCTTCCCTCCACAGAAACTATCAGGAGAACACCCTCAGCTTTCAGCCTAAAGGCCGAGAGATCCAGTTGCATGGGGAGCATGATGTTCCCAACAGCCCTATGGTCTGTAGTTCAGAACTCTGTCAGCTAATTGGAGACGAAGACCATCAGGTATTCTAATGTGACTTTCAGTTTACTCCTGAAGTTTCTATTTCCAGTTCTATTCAACAGAAAATCAGTAAATTAGAAACTTCATTGTCTAAATTTAAAGATGTTTTTCCTGAAGATTTGCCACATGGTTTACCACCTAGCAGAGAGGTAGATCATGTAATAAACCTAGTACCAAGTACAGCACCTGTTTCTAAACCTCTGTATCGGGTCAGCCGAACAGAGGATGAAGAAATAACTAGGCAGTTAACAGACTATCTTGGGAAAGGCCAAATTTAGACCAGTAGTTCACCATGGGCCTCACCAGTCCTATTGGTGAAAAAGAAAGAGGGGTCTATGCGTCTTTGCGTAGATTACAGAGCCCTCAATAAAGTCACAATTAAGAATAAATACCCTATGCCTCGGGCAGACGAGTTGTTTGATCAACTCGACGGGGCTAAGTTTTTCAGTAAAATAGACTTCAGATCGGATATCATCAAGTCCGTATAAAATCGGAAGATGTCTCGAAAACAGCTTTTAGGACTCGTCACGGTCATTATGAGTTTAAGGTGATGCCATTTGGGCTCACAAATGCTCCAGCTACCTTTATGACCTTGATGAACAGTGTCCTCAGACCATACTTGGGTAAGTTTGTAGTCGTATTTCTAGATGACATCCTCGTTTACAGCAAAACGAGGAAGGAGCATCTAAAACACCTCAGAAAGGTGTTTCGACTGCTCAGAAAGCATAGCTCTAAGCAAAACAATCCAAGTGTGAATTCTTCGTTGAAGAAGTAGCATATTTGGGTCACATTATCTCTTCAGATGGGATTAAGATGGCCACAAATAAGGTTAAAGCCATACTCAGTTGGCTGAGACCTCAGAATATTTTGGAACTTCAAATCTTTCTTGGTCTGGCGGGATATTACAGACGATTTGTCAAGGAATATGCTCAGATAGCAGTCCCTATGACAAATCTTCTTAAGGGGAAGGGAAAGGAGTTCATTTGGGAGTCCGCACAGCAGGAGAGCTTTGATGCTCTCAAAACAGCCTTAGCTACAGCACCAGTTTTAAAAGTCGTCGACCCCAATCAGCCATTTGTGGTCGAAACAGATGCTAGCGACTTTGCAGTAGGTGCTGTGCTAACTCAGGGTGGACGACCAGTTGCGTTCGAGAGTAAAAAGCTCGAGCCAGCTTAGACTAGGTACAATGCCTATGAAAAGGAACTCTTTTCTATAGTCCATGCCCTTAAGACTTGGAGGCATTATTTGTATGGTGCCAACTTTGAGGTCCTGACAGACCATGAGAGCCTCAGATACCTTTGCAATCAACCTGAGCTTAGAGGTCGGAAAGCTCGTTGGGCAGAGTTGATGCAAGAGTTTGACATGTCTATCAGATATAGACGTGGAAAATTCAATATAGTAGCAGATGCCCTTAGCAGAATGCCTATGATAAACGAGCTGAGTTTTACTCAGATTCGTAATGAGTTACTCGAGTCCTTGAGAGGGAAATGCCAGCATGATGCATTCTTTTCTACTATCTGGAACTCAATCCAGAACAGACAGTTACAGACTCCAGAACCAGTTCCCGGGGCTGGTGCCAGTTCATGTGGATCAGTTAGTGTTTGCCCTACTGTGGTGTTAGGATCTATTACATGTTTATACTACGACAGGATTTGTATCAGACAGCCCAGCCGAGTCAAGTTTCTCAGCCTCAGATCACTTCTTTCTTCTCTAGGAGGAGAGGACGTTTTGATGACGGTGACGATGATGATGATGACCTACTTGCCCACAGAGACCAGAGACAGCGTCCCACACATACCCATGTTGCAGCACAAGCTACTCGACCTATCACGAGGAGACCTCTTCATCCTCTCAGACGACGTCAGAGACCACCAGTGGCCCTTCATGCCACAGGCCGTATTACATCCTTCTATATCATCAGCACTAGCAGGACAGGATTAGATGATAGCGTCATATCTCACTCATGACTGTTAGCAGTATACATGCTCCCACATGTTTCTAATAGCATCACATCTATTTCAGTTTATAGCTTTAGCTCTAGATTGCTACTTTTGTTACTGTTTTGGAGACGTTTCATACGCTCCTATGGTTACCACATACTTGACATGTACATTTACTAGTCTTATATGCCTTTTGGCATGGAAAAGACATTAATAAAGCTTTCTTTCTTTCTTTCTTTCTCTCTCTCTCTCTCACATCTCATCTTGGACGGAGCAAACCATTTCTAACTAACCATTCAAATTTTACAGAGCTAACCATTTGTAAACAACCATGATAAACTAGCCATGACACGAATAAACTGTACAAAAATATATACATCTCATCTGATGACAGTATACATGATAGTCTGTGTGTATCAATATCTACAAGTCTGTGCTAAAAAAATCATCCCTCTGCGTGCCAGATGCATCCTCAGGGGTGTCAAATACAAAATCTAGCTGGGAGTCTGGAGGCATCTGGGACTCCTCCAAGTCTGGGCCAACGCCTGCCAAGAGACGACTAGAAAAATCATCGATGCGTCCCCTCTTGGCTGGCCTGCCTCTGGATCTATCGGAAGGAACCCTCTGTGGTACACTCCTGCCTGGGGGTCTCCCTCTGCCACGAGGGGGTCTCTAAGAAGAACTGACTGCCTGTGATGCTCTGAGTCGTCTCTGCGCGATCAGTCTCTGGGCAGCAGCCTCTGTCTCCCTCGCAAACTCTGACCAGCCATCATTTAAAAGGGGGCGTGAAGCGGGAGTACTGGGTGGGGCACATGGACCATCCCTTGCAAGGTCGACCGTCTCATCTGAATCATATGTGGGCTCATCATCAGAGAAGGGCAATGGAACGTCAGCAGGGAGGAGAGTGATCTCCTCGGTGTCAACATCATCCTCAAGATCACCCCGCAGAGCACGTCGAACAACATCGTCTGGATCAACCTCTGGCTCTGCCTCATGATCGGCCGCTGCAACTAGGCACTCATCAGGATTGACCTGCAGAAGTCAATCATTCGTGAGAATAGCCGAAACAACCGTGAGGGCATTAAACTGAATGTCTTAAACTAATACGAAACCAAACGATAGAGCATAGACATATACCTGCAAGAGTAGGGAGCCTACGCCTCTTGCCCTCATGTTGTCAGTGATGCGTCGAACCACCCTGGTGTTGGTGTTACAGTACACCAAGTCATTGCATCACTCAGTCGTCAGACGGTTCCGCTTGTTCGTGTGAACAAGGCTGAACGCTGACCAGTTCCGCTCGCACATGCAAGCAGAACAGTCCTGCATTAATTGGCAACCACTCGAGTGAGTACAGACCTTGTAGAGAAAATCCGAAAACTGGTTGGATGAATGAGATTAGACAACATACCTGTGAAAGGACTCCGAACGCAAGCGTCCTCAGGTCTGGCTGTCCAACACCGTAGCTCTCCCACCATGATACCGGCAAGAGCCTGTTCTCTCGAACACGTGCAAGGTCCTCGCCGAACAGCCCCAGACAGTGCCTAAAATTGAGCAGCGATACGCGTGAGTACAATTGAGCCTGCGCAGGGAAATTGAGCGAACGAAAGCAAACGACAGAGCAAGAGTCTACCAGTAACTCAACCTCTGCTCCTCGAGCCTGCTACGGATATCAGTGTCGCTGCTGAGGAGGCGGATGTATGAGAACCAGTCCGCACACAGCTCTGCATCGTCATACTGCCTCTCGCTCTGAAACAGCGGATGCAGTATGTGGGCCACACTGTGAATGGGCCGGTGAAACTTATCCCATCGTTGCCGCCACAACTGCCTGATAGGCTCCAACCTCTGGACCATACCATGTGGAGGCAACAATTACATACCATCGTGTTGCGGCAGCAAGACGAAACAGAGTGCAAAATGGAAGAAAGGATGGTGAGACGGAAAAAAGTTATACCTGGCATCATCTTGAACGAGCCAACAAATAAGTAGCATCTTACCTGCTGAATGTGCGGAAAAGGGCAGTCATGCGGCACTTGCCCAAGGCAGGCGCCCGATGGAATGCAGGAGCAGGTCCAGTGAGTGTGCGGCACATGGAGTCCACACAATGGAGGGGTACTCTTCCATAAGAAGCTCCCCCATACCGCAACAATTGGACGCATTGTCCGTCACAACCTTTTGCGATCAGTTGATATGATTAGTTTGTAGCGTCCCTCTGTGGGTCGGACTCCAATCCCCCCAAATGTGCTCGAACCCGAGAGGCATTCCCTGTGAATTGCTTTCGACAAAAAGGGCAACGCCACTTTTTGTCGGGCATCAACTCCACCTCATCTCAAATGGGACGAGCGGCCATCTCTCTCTCTCTCTCCCCTGCCCTCTTTCTCTCCTCTCTCTCACCTTCTCGGGCTTCTGCGGACTGTTCCGCTGCCCGCAAGCCACTTTTTTTTTTTTAAAAAAAAAAGCGTCCGGGGTCCCGGACGCATCCGACCCCACGTCCAGGGGTCGGACGCATCCGGGTCCGGGCATCGGACGCGGACGCGGAAAGCCCGCGTCCGGCCCGGACCCTCATGTCTGGACTGGAGTAAAGCTACAATCAACAAAAGCAAGCACAATAGGGATACAGTAACTGGAAAACTTAGAAACCAGGCATTTAGATCAAAGCAAAAGCATTTGGACCTCAAGGTGCACTTGGTGAACCATTTATAGACCATCAACAAGTTGGAATATTTCATGAGGTTCTAGAACATCCAAAACTCAAAAATTCAACATAGAAGCTACTAACGTCAATTTTTTAATGCTTAGCCAGATAATTACACAACCCTAGAAATATAAATTAGAAGTGCTGAATCCAAATTGCAGAGTTGGACCTCCAATAATCTGAACCTGCAACATTCAGCAAAAGATGTGTATCCCTCCCTCCCCCCCATACCCACCTTCCCTGCGACTAAACCTCCATAGCCTCTACAGCTGCATCCTGGAGGAACATCACTTGAGAAGAAATGCCGAGCAATCCTTGCCTCTTTCCAATAGTGTCTCTCTCCCAAACTCCTTTTCCCAACAGTTCTCCATGCCTTCCATCACTGGCTTCCGGTCTTCAAGGAGGACTCCCTCTCCCTTTTGCAATAGCCAACAGATCATGTTTCTACCTCTGGCAGTGACTCGCCACTCCATTACACCAACAATCTCAGTTCCCACTATGAATTCACTCTATTGTGACACTGCTAACCCAAAGCTTGCAGCGCTGCCTGCCACGCTGGCAGCAACACTAGGCCCCCCTCCCCCGCTCCATCCCACCTCCAATCCTTCCATAGCTTCTTCTTCTCGGAAATAAGCTTCCTCTTCTTCTTCTTCTCTGATCTGTCCATTCCTACTGGCCTCCTGCCTACTATCTTCCAAGAAACTACAGTACCTCTGTTACGGCCATATTCATAGTCATAATATGGTAGACCGGCCCTTCGGTATTCGAGATTGTTGGTCACGCCAAGGTTTAATTCCATATCAAGGCCTGTATGTGACTAAGGACCTTGAGAGGACCCAGACACTCTCTTTAAGACATATAGTAGTGCATGGACGTGTGACGGGCAGGAGGATTGCATGAAGAGTCTATTTATAGTTGGACTGCATGGGGATTGCATGGGTTCATGCACAGGAATGTACTCTCTATATATTTGGGGTAGAGATTCTCTCGTCGACAACTTTGGTTCAGGTTACCAGTTGCTCTCTTCTCCTCAAGCATTCACGTGGCATGGCTCAGGGGCTAGATCCAAGATTGATCTAGGATTGGTTGGGAGGTTTCTCTCCTACATGTCTCCTGTTGTGTTCTCCTATCCTCATCTTAAGGGTTTTCCTTAGTGGTCATTACATTGGTATCAAAGCTCGGCTAAGATGCGGTCTTGGATGGCATGGTGACAAGTTTCACATCAAATCGGAATGAGTGCACTTGGATTTACATCCCGAGTGGAGTGTTGATTTCTCAAGGGAAGTTCGAATCTGGATAGCTTAATATAAGTAAACTTTTCAAACTGGCAAGAGAGTGCTCTTCTACATGTTGATTTTGAGGAAATGCTGAGAATTAATGTGTAATTCACTTCTAATTTCCTGATTCCTTGAGAATGTTCATAAGAGATGACTTGTTGTATGGATTTGCATAACATAGACAGGTTTTGATAGTTTGCAATGGTTTATAATGTTTTTCGGGGATTTGATTCATGCATGACTAATTTTGTTTACTGATAGATTGATAAAGTTCAATTTATCCGAATGAATAAGCTATTGGTAATGCTGCTTTGTGAAGCTAATCATTGCATGAAGAGGATTGAAGTTTTTCTCTAAATTTGATCCTCATGTGAATCATGCAAACCAAAAACATAGAATGGATTTGCAATGTTTATCAATTCTCTAGTTTGAAGCAATCTATAAGCAAGGTTAGAGGCTGTGCTGATTGGCAATAGCTGTGCATGCGGTTGTGAATTCATTGAAAGCTTTTTTGGGAAGCTCAGGGTAGTAACCCTGTCAATAGAACCATTGCTGCAGATTCATGCTCTCTCTCTTTTGTCTTCTTTGAAATGTGTTTTCCCTGTAGCTTATAATATTGGGAGCCACGGGAACCTCTGTCAATCTGCTGCAAGTTCAATGCTGCAGCCTGCAAGCAACATTAGATGTCCGCATTTCTGCCTGTCTGAGTGTGATTCCAGATCCATTCTTCTGTTTGCTGGTGTTCATAGGGTTGTCTTCCCACACTCCCTGAGATTCTGTCTCCTGAAAGCAAGAACAGAAGGATGTTGTGAGGCAACTTTATAGGTGCTGATTGATTTGGTAGTGTCTCAGGTGGCTCGCTCCCCTGTCTTCTGCCCACCGGGATGCTTGCTTCCAATGACTCTCAGAAAAGTAACTTTTGGAAGTTACATGGATTTCACATCGATGTTTTTATATAAGCCTAGCTTTAAAAACCTCGGTACCAGTGTGGCTTGGGATCAAGCTGTCGCCAGTTTCGGAAAGGTGATCTTTTGAAAGAAAAACTCGTGAGAGAGGATGGGTTCCCAGTCTCGGAGATTTTTCAGATATGTTATTTACTCATGAGAAATAGAATTCTTTTGTAGCTGAGTTACAAGATTCTCAGTGAGATATGAGCGTGACATATGCGGATTTTGGCGGAATCTGATATGTGTTTATGCATTGGGTCATAGTGAGATTATTCTCATATGTGCACGATTAATCTTGTATGAATCTACTATGTATTCCTGATTACTAGGGTTATTTGGTGCACTTGTGTAGGATTGTGTATGAAAAGGGCCAAATTGTACTCACATCTTCATCTTCTTCTTCGTCTTCATCAGCATCTGAATCGTCCAGACCGGTTGCTTTGCCAAGCAATTTCTTCAACTCCCTTCCAGATTTGCTCAGCCCACCACCTTCTTCTTGCTGATTTTCCTCCCCTTCATCCTCTTCCCCTTCTTCCTGGAAAGACAAGAACACATCCAAGAAATCCAAAGATTAGTCAATGGTCATGCAAGAAGATTCAACAACCCTTTTCCTTCACACCAGCCTCAAACACTCGGACGAACCAAAAGATTTATGCAAGGCTTATCCATACATGGGTGAACTACCAGACCAAAGATTAACTTCTGTTTACATCTCAAGAACTACAGCTAATGCAAAACACATTAACCTAATATCCTCTCAAATAACTCTAGGAGGTTTTTGCATGTATTTATCTCTGCTTAACATACTCAACAAATACACGAGAGAGAGAGAGAGAGAGAGAGAGAGAGAGAGAGAGAGAGAGAGAGAGAGAGATCACTTTTGCCATTGAAATAACAGTGAGATTAGCAAATACAAACAATGAATTCACAACTGGCATTCTTGTCTCTGGAATCTTTGAAAGTTTTCCCTTTAAGTCCATCAAAGCCAAAAACTAGCATCTGTTATTTTATTTAGCAATCCAAGCCTATGTACTGTTAGTGGACAGCCCACTGTTTTCTCAAGTTTGCAACCCATAGTTCATCAAAACGAGCCTATTTATGATGAAAGGCAGCCTATTGAAAACTTTGGACAGCAAGGTCCAAGTTCGGAAGAGTTTGGACAGCAAAGTCTTGGCAAAGGTAAGGCTATTGAACAGCCCAAAACAAGTCCCCAAATGGTTGTTGCCAACTTTGCGGGACAGCGAAGTGGATCATTTCTATGAAGGGAGGACTCGTCCCTCAGTAGAATTTGCTGATTTTTCTGATTTTGCTCTTACTTCTATTAAGGATGGTGCAGTAGAACCTGTTTTTTATGAGCAGGCCAAAGGAGCAAAATGTTGGGAGGATGCGATGCAAAAGGAGTATGACTCACCCATGAAGAACCACATTTGGGTTCTTGTTGATCTTCCACATGGTAAGAAAGCAATTGGTTGTAAATGGGGGTACAAGATCGAATACAAGTCTGATGGTATGGTTGAAAGGTACAAGGCAAGACTTGTTGCCAAAGGCTATGCGACGTCCACAAAAGCAAGAAATTGGTTATGAAGAGACTTTTGCTCCTCCCGCTCGAATGACTACCGTAAGAATAGTCACCGACTTGGGTGCCCATCATGGTTGGCGTATGCACCAACTTGACATAAAGACGGCATTTCTCAATGGTGATCTAAATAAGAAGGTTTACCTTCAACAACCTGCTGGTTTTTTGGTTGCAGGTCAAGAAGACAAAGTGTGTCTTCTCAAGAAAGCTCCCTATGGACTTAAGCAAACTCCAAGGATGTGGTATCAAAAGATACACGCATACTTTTGTGATCAGGGGTTTTCTAATAGTCCTAGTGAATCTACTTTATATGTTATGCATACTTCTAAATTTATCATCATCATTTTGCTTTATGTCGATGATATTATCAATACGGGTAACAATGAGCAACATATTGAAGCCTTAAAATTTGATCTTGCTTCAGTTTTTTATACCTCATATTTAGGCTTGTCGCAATTTTATCTTGGTTTTGAATTTTTGCGAGGAGGAGCTAGAATCTTCATCTCTCAACAACGATACATTGGGCAGATTTTGAAGCGGTTTAAGATGGAAGATTACAGTGAAGATTCTAGACTTGCAAAAGCCCAATCTTCTACAACTTGATTTGCAGCAAATTCTACATATTTTTCAATGAGTCAACAACAGGATTTTAAGAATGGTGTCAAAATCAAAATCTCAAATCTCTGCTAGAAATTTGGAGCCAGCAGATACTATAGAAAATTCACAATCAATGATAGAGATATAATCGCTACTTTTAATTTGCTGTACTGATCTAAATTTGAGTTGATTGAGCTAAATTTAAGCTAACTGAGCTAGACTTAAGCTGACTGAGCTAAATGATCTCAGCTTCCATCCTAAGAATTCATCTCCAACACATCAACTATGGATTGTGAGGTCTTATGGCCAATCTGGTGGCGGCCCAAGCTAGGGTTAGGGTTTGCAAGATACCTTTGACCCAATATATCATACAATCAATAAATGTCAATACAGTGAATTTCAACCGTAAAGCGCATTCCAAATAATAAAATGAGATCCAAAGCCCAAATAGTTGTCTAGAATATTCATGAGATTGGTTCCAAATCAAATCTCTGGCTCACAAAAACTCCCTTGCACCAACAGCAGCTACTCTCATATTGAAAGCTTTTCACATCAAAAACATTGACAACAACAGAGTCTTAGATCGTGGCTATTTGCTTTTGCATAGACACCACTACCTTCAAACCTTTGAATTGTCTTGCAAATAACAGATCATAGAAGGATGAAAGAAGATGAGACTGTGTATTTCCATGCAAACTACTACAAATGTGTTTAACAATCAAGGAAAGCATACCTGCTTGATCTCTGGAGGAGCAGGCACTTCAGGCAATTGGTCCTCTCGTTCTTCTGGGTCATTTCCAACAGCTTCATCATCATCTGTAAAGGTTTCTTCATGTTCCCAATCATCACCTGCAAGCTTGAAAAGAAATTCCCACAGTCAAACAAAAATGCCATGCCAAAAGGATGTCTCTTTTTAGCAAAATAGACCACAGATTATTGACATCCATTAATTTGAATCCCCTTGTCAGACATGAACCACTCATTCCACAACGGAAATAGATCGCACAAAGTAAGTCTGTATTATGTGACAAAGCTCAATTCGATTTAAGATCACATGCTTTGGTGGATAAAAAATCGACATGCAAGAAGGTTCAACCACCAAATGATCGAATGATGAGGGCACTCACAAAAATGACACTACAAAAAGATTAGTTTAAAACCAGAGCAGAAAAGGTGTGACTCACAGAATAAGCATTTCAGGCTCTTGCTAGAAATCTAAAATGGGACTTTATCAAAATGATGTCCTGTATGCATGCAGTTACGAAAAATCCCAAGTATAAAACCAAGAGCAACTGCTACCTTTAAAGCTGATAATGCTTCAAAAATAAGATTTGGTTCCAGAAGCTGTCTAGCATGCTAGGTAATAAGAATATTAGTCTATAATCCAGATTGTGTACTGTTCCCATGAGTAAAGTGCTCTCCACACATTTTTTGTTGTACCTTGTAACTTGTGTTCTCTTGAGCAAAAGTGCCACAGCCTGGACAAAATATCTCAATGGTTGGTGTCTTGAGCTTTAACATACTAAGGCTGCAGGATAGATATATAGCTGGATACGGAACCGGATTTGTCAACAGCTTTGAAGATTAGCTTTTTATCTCGTCGGATTTATTTGTCACTCAGTCTTAGTTTCAAATCGTGTTTCTTGGACCAAACACAACACGTAGGAGTTTCTTCAAGCATTAGGAAAATTTTCTTTTTAAGCCTCAGCTTACTCTTAACCTTATTTTTGTTTCCCACAAAGCCTGGAATCTACTGAATTTCCTAAACGGTAATGCCACAACACTAATTTTTTGTAAAATAACACAGCATAAAAATCATTTTTGCAGATTGTTTTTTATTAAAGCCGATTGATTGAGGTTAGCAGAGTGTATCAGCTTCAACAAAATAAAATTATTTTAGAATTATGAAGATATCTATTTGTGAAACCAGAATATATCCAATTTCACAAATTTATATAGAGAAGTCAGTGATGTCAGAAGATATAAAACTCAAAAAACGAAATATCTTAGCCAAACAGCATTGCTTATGTCTCATCAGGACCCAAGCACAAGTTGCTAATTGGGTTTCGAGAGAATCCGGATTCTCTTGGGTAGACCCAGTGTTGACTAAGAAGCAAAAGACAGTAACAAGAAAGAAAGAATAATTATTCAAATAAAATGAAATTCAGAATTTAAAAAAAAAAAACTAAAATTCCAATTAAAAAAAAAATATTAAAAAAAAAGAAATAAAAACAAGGATCATAATATGTAGACAAGTTACCGAAACAAAGACAAAATACTAGAAACTAAGAAAATGATGAAATGTAGAGTTATGAAGATTCCCACAAACAGCTAATGTCAATGGAAGATAAACCTTTCTCAGCATCTTCATCGTCAAAATCCATTTCTTCCCCTCGTGCAGGATCATCTCCATCTTCATCCCCTCCCTTGGTGCCCTTATTCATTCCCAATCTGCTCTTTCTGGCTTCTTCTTCATCTTCGTCTTCCTCTCCTTTGTCAGAATCTTCATCAAGATCACGATCCTCGCCCCTTCTTCGGCCACTTAAACCACCTCCTCCAACCTTTTCTACATCGCCAAAAGCTGCAGCACCTGTATTTGCAGCCTTCATCATCCACCTTTGGTAACCGTCTGCAGTTCGTCGTCTATTTTTCATCTGTTCCTCAGCTTCTTCAAGAGTAAGCTGCTTATATTGGACCAACTTGTGAAAGTTATACCTGCCAAACATAAGTTAATACTTAGTAGAAGTACTTTATGCACATTACAACAATATCAACAAGTCATGTTGTTATGGATGGAGATGTGCTTTGTGTTTGTATTCATTCTTCCTTCTGCTTATAATAGCTAGAATGGGCTTTTGTCGTCAACGAAATCTGCTTTGGAAAATTTTGCCAGATTAAAGCAGACCGATATCGGAGTTCAAACAATGCTTACAAGATCCTGAAAAAGGGAAAACTGTCACTTGGCCACAAAACGCCTTGCTTGCAGCATGCGGTCACAGTTATTAATAAAGCAGGAACTAAACTTCAACAACTTTACAAGCAATCAGGACATAAAGTCATCTCCCAAAACAAAAAGCCAACTATCACTTTGCAGCCCGCTTTGCTTGCAGCATGTAGTTCATGCTATTAAAAAAGTACGTCAACAACTTTTGCAAGAAGTCTGGACCAAAAAAGCCAAGGTAGTTTCCCAAAACCTATTATCACATTTCTACAAACTTCAAAGCAATATTGTCAACAGTGACATATATGCATTACTGTTTAAGGTAGTTTGAAAGGCTTAGGAGATCAACATCATGGCGGGTTAAGTGAATGCTCATGGCTAAAAATTGCTCAGCCTAACTGACAGCAGCTACTTCCAGTCAGCTGTGTTTCTTGAAATGGACAGCGAAATTGAGCTGCCACCTATTTCCAGAATATGTTGATATTACAAGGAAAAGAGGACTTTGCAACTACTCAGCTGGAATGCACTTACATTCTATTGCTGGTCGGTTCCATTCTTGATCTAAACTGTTCAGTAATCTCCCTTGGAAACTTTTGAGCTAAGTTGCTGCATTCATTCAGAGTATGGAGATGGTAATAACAGGAGAGCAATTTGAAATCCCTTGAAGCTCGCAGCAGAGGGTTGCAACTGCAGCTGCCACCCATATGTGGCAGAAAAATCCTCTGCTTCTAGCTGCAGACAATTTAGGTGAAGGAAAGGGAGGGAGCTATGCATGCTAATCTAGACCCAACTGCACACTCCAAGAATGAAGCAAGATTCTTGACCTCTTCTTTACTCCTCTCAGCGCCCCTTAACCCCAAACCACCTTTCTCTGTCTGGCTAAGACATGGGCCACCCACATGTACAGTTTCCTGGCTCGTGCCGCTTCAAAGTCTACATCACAAGTCACGACATAGGATTTGGAAAAAAGTATATGTAGACATCCTGCCACCTTGCACCCTCCCATGCTCAAATGCCACAGGAATGTCACGCATCAACCACTGACTTTTTAGACACCTGTCCAAGATACTCACTTGAAGACCCAGAACTCTCACTATAACCACATCGTCACAAGCCAGTGTGTCAGGAGTTCATTACCGTGTTATCTTTATTACTTCCAGATTTACCAGCATATTTTATACTGGTATTTATAACCTACATAAAGAGCGGGTTACAAATGCAATTAACATCCATCATCAAATGTTTCTCCTCGTATGTTGAACTCAAGGCAATGTGCATATAGCTGCTACTACCCCCTTCCTGTAGCAACGTTAAAAGTTTCTCAAAAAGAGCATAAGTTTCCTCTTTTGAGTCCTACACTTACGTCACACATAGCTTTCTTACATCATCCTTTTAGAATAGTATTTAGACTTTAAACTTAGGGAGGTTTGCAAATGCATTTGATAACCATCCCTTCTTCCACCTTCATTTGAACCGTTCCAAGTTTTAAGTCGGGGTGCACTTAGCAGCTAGTTTCTCAACCGTGTAGCATCACGAGAGGTTGCCCATTTCAGGGTTCAAGCTACTCACACTTTGAGGTCAGTTGTTTCCTTAAGTCCAATAATTTCATCGCCCAATATAATAATATATCAACACCTTTTTTCAACAACAGCAGATTTCTATGGGCAGCAGATGCACCCTCATTATAAAGATTTACAAAATACACGATCTGATACCAATTTCCTTTGTCAAATTAAAATATGTTCAAATTCACAAAATCTTTTTGAGAGGTTAGCAGTGTTACTGGATAGTGCTTAAATTAAACATACAACTGAGTGTATAGTGATGACATCTCCAAATTCCAACACATACATAATCCAGTTGCTGCATGTACGAAATGTTCTGTATATCAAAAGCGATGCAGAACACATGTTGCCGAGGTAAGGCACTGGAAAATATCTCCCTTCAGCCATTAAGCAAATAGATGGCCATCAGGAATTTCTTCAATAAAAATGTGCTCCTTGACAGGCAAAGGAGAAAGTTGATCAACTCGAGCTTATATCTAGGCTTGAATACGCTTCGGGTTTATTATTTTTTATAGCCTCTAGTTTGGCTAGGGGATGAAACCTTACACAAAAAGTCGTCGTCATCGAGCACAAAAGGTCAAGAATCTTGGGTAATCTAGGGTCAACTTTGTCCTCACCTTGTCCCCTAGTAGTCCTTATGTGAATTGATTTTAGTCACTGTATTTAAATTCGAGCAAATAAAGGCATCGCTCACAGCAATTTAGAGCTGAGTAATACACAAAGCAAATAAATATCCCAAAGTAGATGTTCATAACATATGCTTCAAAGTAGATATATCCCACAATTACCATGTGCTAATAATAGGGTCTGGACCATGGAGAAAACAAGAGCATAGGTCAATAATCCACAAATTATAGTAAACATCTTGAACAACAAACATTCAGCAATGCTATGCACACATCAATGTTCATAAAGGAATATGGATTTGAAATTGTCCCCGTTCTCTCCATGTACTTTATTTTCTCCCAAGCAACCCCCCATTTCAAACTATGAATTAAGAAATAACCAAACTTTTTTGGACCGTTATGATTAGGAGCTCTCCAAACATTCCAAAGCAAGTGTTCCACAACTCTTCGTTCCGCAATGCAATGCAACTATGGCTTTTTTCCCTCATACAAAAGTCAAGATATACTGATGATTTTGGGAATGTGGTAGTTAATGTCAGAATTTGTCATACAAATTCTAGATGGACTTACTAGTCCTACTAGCACTCACATAAACCAAGCATAAAGATTATAGGAGAATTGAGCAAAGCTCATAAAACACTAAAATTAATTGTGGTGGGGCACCAACCTACATATATAGTTTCTGTAATCCATGTGAAAAGCAAAATGCCTAAAGCTAATAGCTAGAATTACTACCTATCTTGGGTAAAGACCCAAAGTGAATTTCTAAGTAGTAAAATAGATCCTAATCTAGTAGTAGTGCACCCACCTACATGCATAAGCAATAAAAACGAATTTACTATAAATAGTAATGGCCCCTATAATAGCATTCAAGCATGGCCAAACTATTATTAAGGGGTATCAAATAAACATTGATTCCTAACACTCCCCCTTAATGTTTACTTTGTTATGTATTACTCCTAGAAGTTCTCTAAACTTTTGAAATTTTCTTTACCAAGTCCTTTGGTAAAGATATTTGTAGCTTGCTCTTCCGTAGGACAATAGATAAACTCACTCTGAATCTTCTCTCTGATCATAAATCAATCCCAAGAAAATATTGTAGTGAACCAAGATTTTTCATGTCAAACTCCGATGAGAGATCTTTCTTGATATCCTAAATCATACTATGATCTAATCCTGTAATAACAAGGTCATCCACATACATCACTACAATCACAATATGACCACCCCTGATCAGAACATAAAGAGTCTTCTCCAAACTACTCCTCTGAAAGCCAAGCTCCTCAAAGTATGTGTCAATCCTCGTGTACCACGCTCTGGGTGCCTGCTTAAGTCCATATAGTGCCTTGTCCAACTTGAAAACCTTGTCTTCATGTCCTGCTACTATGTATCCCTCTGGCTGCTCCATGTAGACTTCTTCTTCTAGAAATCCATTCAGGAATGCACTCTTCGCATCCATTTGTTGAACATCCCATCCAAATTGAGCTGCCAATGATAAAACCGTCCTCATAGTAGTAGACTTAGCAACTGGTGCAAAAGTTTCTTCATAGTCAATCCCATCCTGTTGCGCATAACCTTTTGCCACCAATCTTGCCTTATGTTTATCTATAGAACCATCTAATTTGTACTTAGTTATATAGACCCACTTGCATCCAATGGCCTTTTTACCTGTAGATAACCGAACAAGTCTCCAAGTCTTGTTCTTCATGATTGAGTCGTACTCCTCATCCATAGCTTTTCTCCAAAAATCCCCTTTTTCAGCCTCTCTGAATCTTTGATTTCCAATACTATGGCCATATATGCAAAATGTACAACCCCATCTTTATGATGATCCTCCTGTCAATCTTGATCTTCATGATGATCCTACTGTCGATCCTGATCTTCATGTTGCATTTCAAGCCTAGCCGATCTCCTAGTTCCATGCATACTGGACTCTCCTTGTTCCTTGATAGTTTCATAGTACCATCTAGGCAATCTTCTAGCTTCTAATGTAGGATGCTTCCTGCCTGGTGAAGTAGGAGGTGAATAATTATCCCATATATACTGGATCTCTCTTTCCTTTTATCTTTCTCAACCAAGGTCACTCTAGGTACTTGGATTGGCGTAAGCGCGATACATGTGTCGATTCAGGCTCCTGTAATAACTCGTCACACAACATAGGGATTCTTCCATCTTGATTCCTATCATAAGATATCTATGTATCTTTATGAGTTCCTCATCAGAGATTACATCCCTACTTATGATGACTTTCTTACCCTCCAAGTCATATAACCTGTATCCCTTCTCTTGCCTATCATATCCAAGGAATAACCACTTGGTTGCCCTAAAATCCAATTTGCTCCTGGAATCCTTAGGTACGTGAGCATAAGCAATACTACCAAACACTCTCGAATGACTTACATTTGGCTTCCGACCAGTGTAAGCTTCCTCTGGAGTCCAATTCTCTACAACCTTTGTAGGACTTCGATTCAAAAGATAAACCGTCGTCTTACTGCTTCACCCCAAAACATATTTGGAAGATTTTTACTCTTGAGCATACTCCTTGCAGTTTCCACTATAGACGGGTTCTTTCTTTCTGCAACTCCATCCATCAGAAGATGTCGAAGCCGAAAACAACTCATAGTCTTCAAGATCCAAAGCACTCAATTTTGCATTAGATGCTTCTTCTTCTTCAACAAAATTCTCATCCTGCTCTTTCTTGAACTTGTTGTGCCAGCACTCCTTTGCATAATGCCCTGATTTGCCACAAACAAAGCAGTTTCCCTTTTAAACTACCTTCTTTCCATCTTCTGATCGATTTGATTTCTCCTCCATATCTAGCTGCTTCTTCTTCCCTTTGCACCCTTCTTCTTGCTTCTTTGCCATAAATGTGTGTTCCTTAAAATCATCCCTGTTGACAATATTTTGTCGCCTCATTTCTTCCTGTAGTAAGATGGGAAGAAGCATTCAGCTCATTGACATCAGGCCTCGTCTCTCTTAACGATAGCATCATTACAAAGTTCTGATAAGCCAAAGGTAGACTATTAAGTACAATGGATACCTAGACTGAATCTCGAATACTTTCTCCAACCGCAACAAGTTGCCCTCTCAAAAATTTCACCCGAGTAAAATAATTTGTTATTGATTCACCTGTACTCATCTTCAATGTGTGTAGCTTATTAGTCAAGAACAAGATTTGTGACTGATTCACCGTCTCATACAAGTTCTTCAGTATATCCCAAGCCTCCTTGGGTCTAGCAGTATCTCTGATATGAGGTATGATCATATCTCTCACTGACAAGTTTATGATATAATGAGCTTTTCTCCTACGTCTCCGATCTCTCGCAACTCCCTGTCATTGTTAGGAGGTATCTCGACACCTGTGACGATCTCCCAATATTCTTGATCCTAGAGAATAGTTTGCATCTTGAACTTCCAAATACTGTAGTTCGTTCCATCTAGCTTGCTAGACTCAGGCAATACAGCATCCTTCAATCCTGCCATTGTTCTGACCCGTAACAATTCTGAACTTTATAGCCTGTTTTTTCAGCAATCAGTATCTTATCAAACTCAAACACGATTTCCCTCAAAAATCAGTAGCCAAAACCTTGCAAAGTTTTGAAAACAGTAGTGATCTGACAACAATTAATTCTGAAACAGCAGCAAACATGTCCGAAATAGGTCTTTGTGGCAACGATTAAGTTTGAAACAACAGCAATCAACCTGTTTTCTAGCGATTTGATTCAGATCTGACAGCGATCAGCCTGAAATAGCATATAGCGAACAGTCTCCAACCTATGATCAATCTGTAGACAACAATTCATGTTCTCAGTAAACAGCAGACAGCTGTGAGTTCTGATTCCAACAGCAGTTCGAATCTGCTTTCAACTCAGCGATCCAACACACAACTACAGCCAACGGTCCACTCCTCCAATCCACTTCTTGCAACCCTGCAAAAGCAATCTCTCTCCCTCACCAAAAAGCCTGGTTTGATACCATGTCAAAATTTGTCATACAAATTCTAGATGGAGTTACTAGTCCTGCTAGCACTCACATAAACCAAGCATAGAGATTAAAGACAATTCAGATTATAGTATGATTGAGCAAAGTTCATAAAACACAGGAATGAATTGTGGTGAGGCGCCAGACTACATATATAGTTTCTCTAATCTGTGTGAAAACCAAAAAGCCTAAAGCAAATAGCAAAAGAGCAAAAGCTAATTGCTAAAATTACTACCTATATTGGGTAAAGACCCAAAGTGAAGAAGTAAAATAGATCCTAATCTAGTATTAATGCTTCATGCATAAGCAAAAAAAAAACGAATTTACTATAAATAGTAATGGCCCTTATAATGGCACGCAAGCATGGCCAAACTATCATTAAGGGGCATCAAATAAACATTAATTCCTAACAGTTAAAAGTTTGATACAAACAACTGCATATAGTAACACAATGTCTGACAGCTTCTTCCACTTAGGCTAGTAACTGCTCACGGTTTTCTCACCATTTCATTTTTGAAATCATTAGTGTCGATCGTGCAAATGGACTATCTGATCCATTCTGTCCAATAAAGGCTCTAATAAATACATGGTTTTGGAGTGTTGTGCTTAGAAAGAAAGTAAGTCATGCAAAGAACCGCCCAATAATTGAGTTTTATTGAGAAAAGTTGGCAAAATTCATAATACATACATACTATTGTCAGAAAACACCTATGAACAAAAACCACCATCCAGACAGCATTACTTTTTGCAATTACAATAAATGAGATTGTGGGAGACTTATGCATACCAAGCACCAGCTGGCATAGCAAGAAAATCCTTCCCATGTGTCATGAGCAAATAATAACTTGCTTGTTGCCCACCTTCAAGCTGTCCTTGGAATTGCTGTTGCCCACTATCATCCTCCAAAATCCATGGTTTTGACTTATATTTTTCCTGATTCAAGGCATAAGAGCAATTATGAGTTCAATAAGGATTCAAATGTTGTAGCTTTCAAAAAACATTTATCATTGTTCCCTCACCAATGCCATTTGCCCTTGTGCTTCTCCCAAAAATTAAAGCACAAGTTGTGCACATTTAAAATAGAAGAACATTGAAATCATAAGTATCAATCGAAGTACCCCACAGGTGCCGTGGGGTCCAGGTGCTGTACCACGGCACACGTGCCGTTGTACGACACCTGTTTTTTTTTTTTTCAGTTTTTTCCACTGAAAAAACTATAAATTTTTTTTTCAGGTGCCGTGGAACTAAAGTTCCACAACACCTGTACGGCACCCGTGCCGTACCACAACACCTGGAACTTTGGTATCAATATTAGGCATGAGACGAAACCTACATATCCAATAAGACATGCAATCATCAAAAAGATGGAGACAACCAAGTTCCAACAAAGGCTTAGATCGTAAACTTCATCATAGCATCAAAACATACGTTACAACTCCCTCCTTTCATCTCAGTTTTCATTGAGGTAAGAAGATGAGGCCACAAAATCTAGAAAGTCTTTTTCATAACTAAGTAGCATAATCATGTGTATGATACTTAGCATACACTGATCTAAACAAGAACTCTAAAGAACAAAGGAGTTGTATCTATGTTGAAATAGAAAGTAATTGTGCTGATCAGATGGATAACAAAATGACAAGTTGGTACAGTCCCAAAGCTAGCTAGCCTCTATTCTCCGCTCAATCTTGAATCCGCTACTAATAATGAGGTCCATCGTCCTATTCATAGAGTTTAAGAACTAAATTAGGGCTAGGTTTGTGACCAATTACAAAGACCACGTAATAATCCACAATCTCCCAAACTATATGGTCCTAAGTTGCATCAAAACGCCGTTCTAGACCTCAAAATTTCAAAATGCTTAATCAAAAGCGTCCTTGAAAGCTCAACCACCCTAAATATTATTGAATTTTTTTTCTAAAAAAAAACAAGTTGAACCTTGATTTTAATTACTATCACTAAGTGTGTCTAGCATAGTTGCACTCGCGATTCAAATCGCGGTTCGAATTGTGATTCTAAAATCGTTGTAAAACAAAACCCATAATCGCTCAAATGTTGTGCTTTTTTTTTTAAACTCAAGCAATATGGATATCAATAGAGAGGGGGAAAACAGACAATTACGATTACAGTAGTTTCATGTCTAATTTCAATAGTTTCAGAAAAAAAAAAAATTGGACCTAAAATGAACCTAAAAACATTCATTTCAGGTCCAAAAAACTTTTGAAAGTAAAAAAAAAAAAATCCTGGCGATTCTGGGTATCGAATCGCGATTCACGAATCGCTATACCCCCAGAATCGCAATTCGCTGCAACTATGGTGTATAGATAGGCTTTGCTAGAATTTTCATGGACGAAATGGAAGTTAAATTTTGTAAGTTTAAAGTTGCCCAAAGCTGAGTTGTTTCGATGCAATAATAAATGGTAGATTCTCATTGTAGTTAAGTTTGATCATGTTGCAAACCTGTAATTAAGAAAATCGTACATATGTTCAAAGGTGCGCGCCGAACGCGGGCAATCCGCGTCTGCGTCCGACCCCCGAACGCGTCAATATTTTTTTTAATTTTTTTAACACTAAAAAAATCAAAAAAAAAATTAAAAGAAAAAAAAAAGCGGACGCGTCCGGGGACTCGGACGCACCCGGGGACTCGGACGCACCCCTGGCGTGTCCGCGCGAACGCACGTCCAGACGGGCGTTCACGTCCGGGGTCCGCCACCTTAGGTTTAAACTTCATATGCATGGGTTTGTTTCAACTTTGTCTTTATTAGAAACAAGTCAAGGTGCAATTTGTAGTCTTGATTGATTTTTTAATGCAAATATACATACAATATATGCATTTTTAAGTCTTCATTGCATGTATAGAGCATAGTTTTAGGGCGATTCTCGAATCGCGATCCCGATTTGCGATTCGGGATTTTCCCAGAATCGTGTAGAATCGATTTTTTTTTTTTTGAAATTTTTTTGTGCAATATGGGTATCAGATGAAAGCTCTGATTGAGGGGAGTATGATTGTGTAGTTTGCCGACTATTTCAGGTGCAGGATGGTCCCTTTACGCTAAAGCTGCATCCCATATAAAAAAAAGAGAACACATTGGGGCATTCCCAGTGTTGGCCAGCATCGGACCTGTTGGCAAAAGGAAAAACATGGCACATGTAAGACCCCTCGAATTCAGACACTACCAATGAGTACAATACTGCAGTACATTGCTACCAAACAATTTCTCACACGTACCTGGTCCGGGCCATACGCGCTCCGTGTACTCCACCCATCCCTGGTGCAGCTCCAGATCGTCCCTCTCTCGTGTAGAGTGCCACAAGGGGTGCAACATGTGGGCTACGACGTGGATGGGTCGGTGGAAGTAGTCCCATCTG
>CM055094.1:80988085-81118244 GCA_029204225.1 Diphasiastrum complanatum
TAACTTTTCTCCAGATATCTTTGTCCATTTGCAGTTTTGCTTGCATTTTGCGTCTTTTTTTGCTGAGCTTTCTCTATTTATGGTGGTCTCAATGCTTACCAGCCTTCACTTTTCATCATTGGTTTGGCCTAGTAGCTGCCTTGTGGAGGTGATTGTTACCCTATATAATAAGTGTGGTGGCCTTTGTCTTCCAATCCTTTAGTGTCTCAATAAACTGGGTGGATTGTAAACTTGAAGCAGAGACATTGATCATTATCTTAATCAGCCAGACTGTTATCAGTGGTCTATAATGTATGATATCACCAAGGATATGGCAAAGGCACAGATCAGAGAATTTTCTTTGACTGCACACGAGTCCAAGATTTACACAAAAAATGATGGAAAATAATACCAGAACTACGTTAAAAATAATCATGCAATTCTGTCTGCTTGAGCCAAAAATCAGAAACCAATTTGTCAACAACATTACCATTCTAGATACTAATCTGCTTAACTAAAATAGGTACAAATATTTCCAAGTATAATCTTTTTCATGTCACCCAAGTTGCTTACTCATCATATATAACAATTAGAACAAAAAGGGCAACTGCAGAATATAATCCTAACCAACGCCTCTCCAATCACCAGAACTTCTTTGGTCAAAAGCATCTTGGGTTACCCACTATTCCGATTTTTGCAAACGTTTTTGCACTTCTAAATTGTTAGTTTATGTAAATGATGGATTACCATAGGTTACTTTGACTCAAAAGGTTGAGAGTCGTGTAACCATGGTTTATTCACCTCCATTAAGCCTATTAAACTTAGAGTTAGGTAAGTTAGTATGGGGTACCTTATTTTTTTTTAAAGTAGCTTGTAGGAGAAGTTCGATAGTCATCTACAAGAAGTTAGATAGTCATTTGGAAAGGTATATGTATGTGTGCATTTCCTTTGGATTTTACAATTGTAAGCATTATAACTATTCTCTTGGAATTCCATGAGTGTTCATAAAAAGGGCGACCAGCCATCTCTCTCTTTCTCTTTGGAATGTTTTGTGTAATTGAAAAGTTAAGATCCTAGATCCTTTGGTTTCTATTTCCTACATGGTATCAGACCCACATTAGGTATTCGGATTGCTTACAGGAGGGCGCCCTACAAGAAGCTATCATCTTCTCTTTCGGTAACAGAAAATCAGCAACTGGCTGATTTTTGCAAGTGAAGATCTGTTCATATTCTAATAGCTTTTTTTGCAGGAAAAAGGAGGACGCCCCCCCCTAGGGTTTGTCGTAGGGTGCCCATGCTCAAGCCATTTGCATGTGTTTTTTGAGTCTAATACATGCTGAAATTTTCAGATCCACTTGTTTGTAGGAGGGCGCCCATCTACAAAAGAAGATACATGTGTTTTTTACACATTTCTTGCTGAAACTTTCAAGTTGGCGCAGGAAGGCGCTACCATCTGCCCTATATGTGCATGTACTGTGCACTCATTTTCGGGCACAAATCTGTTTTTGGTGTTGGCTTCATTCGAAGATTACCTATTTGTGTGCAATTTGATTTTTGTGCAGAAAATAGCCACCTATTTCATTAGTCTGCAAAATGCATGTGGCTCATATTTTCAGCTTTATGGATGTTGCCCATTAAGTAGACTTTGACCCTAAACCCTAAGCAGATTTAGAATATTTTTGGCCCTTTGCAAGCAAAGAAATCTCATCCATTTGTTTCTACTTTTCCCACAACAGATAATGCTTTTCATGCTCTGTGATACTTCCAATTGCATACATATCACAGCATCCCTATATAAAAAGAAAAGAAACTGCAGACTTATTTCTATTCATATTTGCCTAACGTAGCAATGCATCTTATGTAGAATAAGGAAGGACACATAAGTTTTAAAGATACTTGCCAACCCAACCAGGGTGCTTTTGCATAATCACAGCAAATGCAGTCATTTGCTCCAAAATGACGAAATCAATCATGGACGTATGATTTGCTACAAATACCTGCAATACATCGTGTGAGTGGCTTGTTAATGTATCCCAGCTTGTCACTGATGGTCGACCAAACATGGTAATAGCAACTGATATAGTCAATTTTGCCACATATACCTGTTTGGGACGTCGGCTAGGACGTGGGCCGTGATATTTGACAACACCCGTCCATGAAGCCACAAAGACACTACAAATGAACTCCACTAAGCCTCTCTGTCCATTGGAAACAAACATTCTCAACAAAATAATGCATGAACATCCAGTGAACAAGGCTGAAAAAGCATACAAATACTTTGACGCAAAGAAAAAAGTTTAGATTGGCAATAATATCAACACTTTTTCTATACCTGAGGGAAAAATCTTATTAAGGTCTTTGAAGTACCAAAAAGGGTAAGACAACCAAAGTACACCCAAATATATCTACCTAGAGAGAGCTTAAAACATCTCCATAAACATAGATGAAGATAGTTTCACGCTAGAAATTAGCTTAAGTCTAAGCATAAGCTGCTACCTTTAACCCTGATGTGATCGTGCTCATACTGGAGGAACTGACAATCAACTAAGATTCAGCAATGAAGTGAAGCCATTAAACATAAATATCACAACAAGAAAGACTTCTCTGATTTTTTGCAGCTCTACTGACTAAATGATCCACCATAAAGTAGGTCTTGAACTTGCCCAAGGCTGAACTCATTAATTTCTAGCAACTTTCCAAATTCCATTTCGACTACGTTTCCTCCAAAAGCATGGCCTATCATGATGTTAAGATAGATGGCAGGATAACACGCACGCATGTGTGTACACCCCTTAAACTCAAGCTAATGAGTCACAGGGCCCATGTGGCCAAGTGGCTCGAGCTGCAATTGAATCATTGAGTAAAGTTTTCTCCTTCAGTGTGCTTTCTCCATCTCTCTTATTTGAGTTCTCTGTTGGATGAATTTGTTTTTTCTAATAGTCTCCAACCAGCTCAACAAGATTCCTTTGAGTTGCGTGCAAGTACACAGAGACAACTTGTAAGAGGGCACACTTTCTACATAATATTTTGTTGCAGGATTTGACCACATCACTGGAGAGGGGTTGAGGAATTCCATCTATCAAGACTGGAGCTACTATTGTCTCCTCCATTTGCATACGTTTGTGCCTCATGACATATATCTTGGACCTCTACTTCATTTGCATGTCACCTACCTAAATCATGCTCAAACACCTTGAGTGATGCCTAAACCTAACTTCTAAGATGCTCGTGCTAGAACCTCATCTAAAGATATTGGTGCCTCAATTGTAGATGTAAGAGAAGTAGAATCAACAAGCTGAACATTGCACTGTGGAACATCTTATCCTAGCATCTCCAGTCCTAAGCTAATCTCTCCAATCATCTTCAGCAATTTTGAGCCAGCATCTCCAATATGATTTTGGATCGTCTAAGAAACCTCTCCAAACTGATGGCAATTTCTTCCATAGAGAGGACATGATGATGGCAAAAGAGTGACTTCTGATACCTAAGTTGTAGAAATCCAATCAATAAGTTGTGAAGAATAGTACCTACTGCAAGTAAGACAAGGAGCTAACTAGATATTAGAAAAGCATGCCTATAGAAGAAAGAGAAGAAATGCTAGAAAACCCTCAAAATTATTATTTTGATCTCCCCAGCTCATAGACATCAAATTGAGAAGTTGTAATGTTCAGTACAAGCACCCACTACTATAGGAAGTACGATGATGTAGAAAGTTTTAGAAAATGATACAAGCTTGCTATGGAAGCTAGATTTTGCACGTTTGGCATTTCCAATATCTAGCATAGATATATTGTCACTTTCATTGTTATATCACCTTATACAACTATTCCTTTTGTTGTCTATTTAGATAATCAAGTATATATCTTCCTTGGGACTAGGGTTGCCATCTATACCATTATCATTCTTCCTTTCTTGGTAAAAGCAGGTGTTAAAACATTGATCAAATCTAACTATCAAGTCATCCATCATTGTTGGCACCTACAAACTCATCTTTTCTACATTCCTTAAATCCTCGATAATTTACTTTGCTAATACATTCTTCATAAAATCCATTTCCATGCTTAGGAATGAAGACGAGGAAAAAAGTAAACTAGAAGACAAAATTTGTTGTATCGATTCTCAAAAGAGAAGAAACTTAGGCTCCAAGAATGGATCACTTTTAACACAATGACCATATATTCCTAAGCAACAAGGAAACTAAATCTATATGATGACGTCTACATGTATGTTAACTTGTTACACGAGAACTTTATCAAGGGTTTTGAAAAGTATCATGAATCGTTGGGGTCCTCTAAAGTGTGTGAGAGCACCTTTTTGCCACAACCAAGAAGAGACGCCATAACTAAATATGTATGCTTACTTTGGGAACAAACTTTCAGAAAGAAAAACTATTTGCTTGGAGAGTTCTAGATGTTCTTAAGTGGAAAACAAGATAGCTCTTAAATCTGAATATTAGCTTTTAGATCTTATAGAATGCCACCTCTAATCAAAGCCTTGGCACCTCTAACATGCAACAGCATATTGAAAATTTAACAAAGTAATCACACAAGGCAATTCTCACGGCACTGGTTCATCACATACCCCAAATTGGGGGCAAACATACCTTGACAAGCAAAAAAAGTAAGGAAAAAGAACACATATACAATCGTTTCAATATAGGAAAATCAAGTACAAGAAAAACTCATTCACAAAGAGAAGAAATAATTTATAAAGGAGATGGCAAAGGGTGGGTATTGACTCACCTCCAACTTTTGGCGAATATTATCGTGACCTTTAAGAAGCATATGAATTGGATAAAAGCATGCAAGAAATATCACCCATCCGATAGCAAGAAGCAACAACCTATACATCAAGCATTGGCCATGATGACGTTCAAAACCACGAAATTGAATTGTTGATGAGAATCATGAAACGTAAGATTATCCAACATAAAAAATTGCACGCACCATTGACTTATAGATAGGCCAATAGACTATGATATAAGTTCCCACCAATGAAAATTCAGGAAACTCAATAATTGAACATGGACTACAGTCATCAATTTATGATGACTTTGAGTGCATTCCAACTTGATTTTTTTTTTTCTGTTGTATGTTTCATTTATGCGGTTGACTAAAGTTGTAGTCCTAACTTGAAAGGGAAGAACGGAGGTCTTTAAACATCATGCCACTTATCCTCTAACTTCATAACAATTTATTTCTTAATTCCAAAAACAGTATAAGATTTGTATACACAACCTAATTTTCAACAAAGAGATGTTACAATCACAAAGAATGTAAAATCATGAGGCAAGAACTAGAATTACCTTAAACAAAAGGGATACAAAACACCAACTAACTTAATGCTCCATGAGGCTTTCTTATTTTGTATGAATTTTGATCAACAAATGTAAAGAGCATGAAGATGCACTGCTTATGAACTATCAACTTAAGGTCAGCTCTCTTGTTACTAGTACCTATCATTAGATGATGTTGACTTCATCGTCTATTTGAAATCAGTCACAAAATACGTTAGGCGTTTATTATCTTCCAAGAATCATCAACAATATAGGAAGACGTAAAACCTAGTGCAAGAGGTTAACCAAATTCACTCTTTGCTTAAGAATTCAAGTTTTTTGGTGCATCTACAAAGCTTGTAGATAAAATTGAGGCTTCGTTGTAAGACTCATGTGTACGTATTCTGTATGAGTAAGTACCCCCATGAAAATATTTCTAAGGTACAATCATAATATTATGGTCAAAGATATGATGCCTATGTTGTATGAGTAAGTACCCCCATGAAAATATTTTACATTTTAAGCCCTGACAAACGAGGGGTGTGGTCAACACTAATTTTGACCTTGGACCAATAGCCTTTAGGAGGGCCTGGTCTTCAACAATTGTTTGACTACTCAAAATATAATCTATGGCTCTTCTACTATCAACACTTCAGAGGTTTGCTCTTCCGTCCCTTTACCCATTTGTTTTGCTAGTAGAAATGGTACAAATCATAAAGAAAGGTTTAACTTTTTGTCTAGATGTAATTTGAATAAACTTCATAATTTTGGAGAAGGTCCTATTAAATAGTCTATTTTTAAGAGAAGAAAAATTTGGAATCATCCAGTGGTTGCTTGGAAATATGTTAAAACTATAGGACAAAAAGCCTTTGATTATGCTGATAATGGTCGGAATCTTTGAAAAAAAAAAAATTGTCTATCCTTAATAGCCCTTGTTCTTGTGGTGACTCCTTTTTTGTGATCCTTCTAGGTCATATTGTTACTGCAGATACATCAATCCTTCCCTCATCGTAGTCCTTTTCTAAAGGCACTAAATTTCGTCCTCCTCTTTCAGTAGATGCTTGCTTGTTAAAATCTATAACTACAAGTATTAATAAGTTCAATTACCATATTGAAAAATCTTTTGGAGTCCATGGTTTGTTATCAGAATGGAAAGCTAAAGTTCTAAATTATGCAACTTTGAGTTTGAAAAAAGTCTCATCTGTCTAATCTTCTAATACTCATACTTCATTTTCTAATGAGGAGGAAGTTCTTCTTCACAAGTTTTATAGACATTTTGTCATTTCGTATGTGGATAAATGCTCAAACAAAATTGTATTTGTTTGCAAGAAATTCTATTTGGAATCGTTATTGAATGAAGTCCATTCTCCAGTGGGAACATATAACGCTTGTTCTCTTACAACTATGAGTGTAATAAAATATCATCAAAAATTTTGTCATTCTTATAACTTTAATTGTTATCCAAATCTTCCATTTCTTTGTGCTGCATGGAAATTTCATAAAGTTCCTAAGAGGCCCAGGTTTATTGCAATAGCCTATAAAACTAGGTTGGCTGACCTTTCTAAGTGGCTAAGTAATTGCTTCAAAGCGTTGCTTCCTTCTATTAATGAGCTTTGGATAACCCATGACTTCACAACACTTTACACTAAAATCCATTTGGAAGATTTGAAGTTTCATCTTAGTAAGCTAATTCGAGATGTTAGCAATAACTTGTATATTTCTCTAGATGATTCGCGTTTTCAACAAACGATAGGTATCCCCAAGGGTACTAATTGGTGATAGCTTCCAACAACTAACTACTATCTTTCATGTTGCTACTGAGATAAATGAGCCACAATGCTAAGTTACCGACAAATTTTGAGTTCTTTCCTTCCTATTCACTACTATATTTCAGGTTTGGCTGTTAACTTAATGTTCACATTGCTACCCCTAATGTTGTCATCTAGGATAAATTAGGAATATTGGGCCATGCCCACGTGGTGCTACTTCTAGGGGCCTTACCTATAGTCAAATTAGAATTTAGTTAGACTCAAGTTTGAAATTCTAGTGCTTGGTTAGGAACACAAGTTTTGTTGTTGGGTGCATTTACCTTATATAAAGACAATACTTAGGCAATTGCTTTTAGATTGTTTTTGCTTTTGCTTTTTGGCATAGACTATTGTTTTTAAGTATGCAGTGCACCCCAGCCAATAGGCAATGGGACATAGTTGGAGTACATCTCATCATTATGCTTCATCATTGTTGTTTCTGTTCTCTTTCATGTGTATGCTATTGTCTACCACCAAAAGGAATCTTGTCTTGGGTAACTTATATGAGCAATCGGTTTTCTAAAATGGTATTAGCATGCATAAAAATAAGAGCAACATCTATGCATACTTAGAATAATTTCATAATATAGTCTTTAAGAACCTTGACTACATTATACAACGAAGAGTTTTTACAACAACATACAATAAGAATAAGATGCACGAGAAAACATATCTAGGATTCATTTCATTATTTTTCCCTTAACTGGGGAATGCTTAACTTCCAAAATTAAGAAGCAAAAGGTCAAAATATCAAGCTTACATCTGTCGTGTAGACAATAACATAACTAACACACTATTACACTCACCTGATGGGAAAGAGGATTGTGTGACGAAATACCACACCAAGGCACCACAGAGGAAATAAGTATATATTCCAATTCCAAGGTTCCGAGATGTTAGATTTGAAGCACCTTGTGAAAGAATCCTAGAGCATGATCACAATGGCACAATTACGAGTGTATGGACAAAAATAATAACAAGCTTTTACCCAACACCTCTTTTTATTTCCAATTACTAAACATATTTTATGCCATTTTGTTCTTCAGCGCTTTTATGTTTGTACAACTTCTAAAATTTGCGTCAACTAAAATGTTCAACAAATAGGTGAATCTTATCTTTAAAGTTATGATGCTTCAAGAGTTCCATTGAAAGTTACAAATTATTCGTACCTTGCTTGAGCAAGGAAATGACCACAATATTAAACAAGTAAACCATAACCACCTCTTGCTTAAACCTAACTTAGATTTCATCTCACAGGATTGAAAATATACCTATTACTAACCACCTTACACATGAATAAGCTCTACATTGGATAAGAGCACAACTAGGCTAAACAAGTCAAGCTCATATATAAGTCAAAGATGAATCAACAAGCATTAAGTTTTAACTCTCAAAATATTTTGCAAGTCTTCATGTTATACATATTTTCTTGAGTCTTTGAAATGTATATCTACATTATCTCAATACAATCTCAAACATTGAACTTTATTATGTTGTGAAATATCACTTGTGTATAGTTATTTCATTCATCATTTCCTTTATTATACTCGTTCAAAAAGTAAATTGTCCCATTTGATATGGGTTAATTGTACCCATAGAACCCACAATTCTCAAACCGTGGGTCCTGGGAACCGTGGGGTGAACTGTACCACGGTTCATGAACAATGGTACAGTTCCTGCAATTAATTAATTATTTTTTTTATTTTTATTTTTATTTTTCCAATTTCCCCCCTAAACCCCTCCCAATGGATTTTTGGCCCTCATTTCATAGTTTTTGGGCTTTTTTTGGCAGTGGGAAGTAAAAAAAAAGCCATTGATTAATTAATTAATTAAATGCTATGGTCCAGGGATGAGGGTCCGGGCCGGATTGCCCTCGTCCACATCAGCGTCCGCGTCCGGACCCGGACGCGTCGACACGGGGTTGGATGCGTCCAATTTTTTTTTTTTTTGATTTTTTTGAAAACAAGAACAAATGCCATGTTTTTCAAAAAAAATTAAAAAATATTTAAAAATTTAAAAAAAAAAAACCGGACGCATCCGCCATCCGCTTCCTTAGCTATGGTCCTCCCCAAAAGAAATAATTAAACTCCCTAAATAATTCAGGTTTTTTTTGGCTTTTCTGGCATTTTTTTGGGCTATCTTGGGGAATGGGAACTTTAAAAAATAATGATTAATTATTACACAGTTCACCATGGTTCACCCTTAAAATCTTTGAGAAGCGTACGGTTCACTTTACAGTTTGAGAACCGTGGTGAACCGTTCAAGGTTCTCAGATTCTATGATTGTACCAACAACAAAAATTTCCCCACATATATGACAACCTAGTAAATTGGCTCAAACAATATCAGTTCTTGAGTTAATGTAGTTCTCATCCGATTCATCTCTCTTTGACCAAAAAGCTGAAGGTTTATAAAGAATGAACGGCAAAGTGGCAAGAGGTCTACTCCTTTCTTGAAGCATTTAAGCTATTGAATCCCAGAATATTCGTCGTCATCAATAATAATTTCCAATCAATTAACTGGTAAAGTTTTGGCATATAATACACGAGAGCATACCATGAGATATACAATAAGGCTGGGATTGTCATAGAGTTTGCATGATTACCTTTTGCTTGAAAACTTTTTGCAAGAACAAAGGTTGGAGAGTAAGTCTTGGCTCTACACGAATCATGTTCATCTTAATGTTTCTACATGTTTGATCCGTGCGAGAATTGTGAGAATAGTGAAATTTCATTTATATTATTCGAAAGATCAAAATGCATGCTGAAAGTAACTATACAGTCTACAGACAAATCTACCATGCAAACATTCTGGAACCTGTTCACCATATTGTAACCACTAAATATCAAAGACAAAGTTCGTCACCGCTAGTATAAAACTTTGAGGATCCGAAACTACATCAATGCAAATTGCAATGTCGTTTCATATTAAACATAATATTTCATGTAAGAAGAGCTGGTGAAACTTACGTCGACAATAGCACTTGCTGCTTCATTCAAAACTGGCGAAATGTCCAAAAGATTGCAGCTGCTTCGTATTAAGGAAATCGCATTCGCCTACTTTGATTCAAACTGAAGCATTGACTCGTATCTTCAGAATATTTCTTTTTCACAGGCAAGACTATTAGATAGATATGTCACACCGATGGTTATATAACCTAATGTAGTAGAAAGTTGCGATTTAGAGCTTTCAAACTTCAAATAATCTTTTTAAAGCAAGACAAAAAATGGTGTTTATAGTTCTGAACTATTCCCACCTACACAGGGATGGGGATACAGAAGCAGCTTCTTGTTTTGAGAATCCACGGGGGATTTCACCATTGAATCCTCTGCGTTATACTCATAGAGGTCCATCTCTGATGCGGAGTGCGTGAATAGAGAAGGCATCCCGGCTTTTCCAGTTTTACCAGCTGCCAATTACGAAGGAAAAGAGCATGCTCACACAAAACCGAACCGAACGGAGATGGTAGCAAACAGTACAGAAACAGGAGCTCGGCTGTTTGCATCACACACCTGCTGTGGCAAGCACGCTCGCCATCGCCCTTCTTCCTGCTCGCCTCCTCTCATCCTCTTTTTGTGCTCTTTGTCTGTCTCTTCTCTTCTGTCTCTACGTGGAAAGATCCAGATCTTATGAGAACCATACTATCCAGTGTGAAACGGGTTCTTCAATTAGTTCCTAAAACAAGATGAAGTCCTCTTTTTATGGGTTTTTTTTTTTTTTAAGGGAACTCATGCACACAATCAGCGCAACATTACTTTTTATGGCTCTCGGGTCCTTTTCTTTCTTTTTTGAGGGAACCAATGCACATAGCCATCTTTTGTCACATGTTTCACATGTTCTTTTCTTATCCTCCTCCTGAGACTTTCTACGGGTTTTTGATCTTCTTTTTTTAGGGAACTAGTGTGCACAATAAGCGCAACACTATTTCTTATGACTCCCAAGCCCTTTTCTTTCTTTTTTGAGATAACCAATGCATAGACTCATCTTTTGCCACATCCTCCTACTAAGACTTTTTATGGGTTTTTTGTTCTTTTTTTTTAGGGAACTAATGCACACACTTTTTTGAGATAACCAATGCATAGACTCATCTTTTGCCACATGTTCTTTTTTGTCCTCCTACTAAGACTTTTTATGGGTTTTTTGTTCTTTTTTTTTAGGGAACTAATGCACACACTTTTTATGTTTTTTGAGGGAACCAATGCACACAGTCTTCTTTTGCCACATGTTCTTTTCTTGTCCTCCTTTTGAGACTTTTTATGGGTTTTTTTGTTCTTCTTTTTTAGGGTACTAATGCACACAATCAGCACAACACTAATTTTTAGCCTTTTTTTGAGGGAACCAATGCACATAGTCATCTTTTGCCACATGTTTTTTTTCTTGTCCACCTCGTGAGGCTCTCTATGGGTTTTTTGGCCTTTTATGAAAACTAATGCACACAATCAATTTTGAGGTAACCAATGCACAGAGTCATCTTTTCCCACATGTTCTTTTCTTGTCCTCCTTCTGAGACTTTTTATGGGTTTTTTGTTCCTTTTTTTTTAGGGAAGAATCCACACAATCGGCAAAACACTGCTTTTGTGGCTCCCGAGTCCTTTTCTTTGTTTTTTGAGGTAACCAATGCACACAGTCATCTTTTGCCACATGTTCTTTTCTTGTCCTCCTCCTGAGACTTTCTATGGGGTTTTTTGTCTTTTTTGAGGGAACTAATGCACACTATCAGCACACTACTACTTTTTATGACTCCTTTTCTTCTTCTTTTTGAGGAAACCAATGGACAAAATCATCTTGCCACATGTTTTTATCTTTTCTTGTTTTTTGAGGTAACTGATGACACAATCAGCTTGCCACATGCATAATGCACATCTACGATGGCGATCTAGGTGCATGCACAATGGACATCGAGATGGGCATCCAAGATCTTTTTAAGGCTTCTTTTTTTTTGGAGGCCACCAATGCCACAATTAGCTTGTCACATGCCTAATGCACATCTACAATGGTCGTCTAGCCACATGCACAATGTTGCAAATCCAAATAGCCACATGTCCTTTTCTTGTTTTTGAGGTAACTAATGCACACAATCAGCTTGCCACATGCATGATCCAAATCTACAATGGCCATCTAACTGCATGCACAATGCAGATCGATGGCCATCTAGTCGCATGCACAATGTTGCACATCCAAATAGCCACAGATATTCTTTTCTTGTTTTTTGAGATCACTAGTGCACACAATCAGCTTGCCACATGCATAATGCATATCTAAGATGGTCATTCCATGCACAATGCACATCAACATGGACATCCAAGATCTTTTTATGGTTTTTTTCTTTTTTTGAGGGGACTAATGCACACAATTAGCTTGCCACATGCATAATGTACATCTATGATGTCCATCTAGCCGCATGCACAATGCACATCCAAAGGGCCACATGTTATTTTCGTGTTTTTGGAGGTAACCAATGCACACAATCAGCTTGCCACATGCGTAAATAATGATGCAAGCATGCACATTGCACATCAACATGGGCATTCAAGATCTTTTTATAGCTTTTTTTTTCTTTTTTTGAAGAAACCAATGCACACAATTGACTTGCCACATGCATAATGCACATCTACTATGGCCATATAGTCTCATACACGATGCACATCCAAATGCACATCCAGATGTCCATCTTGATGGGGCAAAGGAGATGGAAGAACACGAACGGAGAATAGAGGAGGAATATTGCGGAACAGCTCTCCCATTACAATCAACTGCTAAGTGCAAAAACAATCTAATAGAAAGCTTATGCAAAATACAATCACAGCTCTAAGTGTTTTTAATTGCCCAACAGGATCTTAAAAATTAATTCATACTCACAAAACATGAGTATAGTCCACCGAAGAGATTAGAGATGGTGTGTGTGTGGTATTACTGAAAAATGGATTCAATGTAAAGTTTAGTTCTCAAATAGATGGAAGAGCAGTATGATATCGCGAGTTTCTCAGGTGTCAAAGACAGTCATCTTCTAATCAGAAACTGAGTCGTAGACGTCCATGTTCTAATCAAAGTGAGTAAACAAGCGTGATCAAACAGCGATAGAGTGCATTCAAATCACAATAAGCATTCATCTATGTTATACACAAATAGAAAAGCGTATTGTTGTTATATACATGGACGGAGCATCTCAAATAATTTGTGCTGGGATGATCTATTTATAGATTGCATCCATGTATTAACTACATTAAATGTTTGTCACCTAATTAGGCAAGCCGTTGTACTTGGAAATATATGGCTTTTGTGACAATTGTACATAATAGTGTATACTGTCAACCCGCAGGGAATGTTGACGTAAACAAGGTCGTTGCAAATTCTCTCACTTCATATATTACGTGAAGTGATTTTCTCTCACTTCGCAAATTTTGGGAAGTGGCTGGGAACGATCCTCGTGCAAAATAAATGACCTTCGGCATTTTTCTCTCTCTTCGAGATTTTGCGAAAAGTGCTTTTAAAAAAAGACGAAGGTGCCCTTAAAACATTTTAACTCATGAAAATAGAGAACCTTCAAAAAAGTTAAACTTTTGAACTATGCAAGGCCTTTGACTTCGAATTCTTCTGGTTGGAAGGTATACAGCTCCTCTTCAACATTGTTGATGAGAGATGATGTCTTGACATCCATTTGGTGCATTTCGAGATCTTCTGCGGCTGCTAACGCAATCAGAGTCCTGATTGATTGCATCTTGATGACAGGACTGAAAATTTCTTGATAATCCACTCCTTGGACTTGAGTGAATCCTTTAGCCATTAATTGTGCTTTCCATTTAGCAATGGAACCATCAGAATTTATCTTCTTCTTGCTTGTTGTCGATAACTCTCTTGTGAGTGGAAAACTTGACCAATGTCCAAGTCTGATTCGTCAAAAGTGAGTTGTACTCGCTTTCCATAGCTTCTTGCCACGAGTGCCTTCACTTTTGTAGATGTTTGGGTCTCAATCGTCGCCTTGAATCTTTTGAAGCATTCAAAGGCTTCAGATTTGTGCTTAATGAACATGATTGTAGACCATCTAGAATAATCATCTATGAAAGTGATAAAATAAATTGCATCTCCTAAGGACGTAGTTGGCATTGGACCACAAAGATCACTATGTACAAGATCCAATACATGCTTTGTTTTGATGGAATGTAATTTGGGAAACTTGCTTCTAGAGTGTTTGTCATAGACGCATGATTCACAAAAGAAAGATTTCATATCTAATGAAGAAGGGAAATACAATCCATCAACTAAGTTATTACAATGCATATAGGAAAGTGATCTTGTATTCACGTATCCAAATCGACTATGCCACAAAATAGCATTATTGTTTATGAGAGATGCTAGCTATTGCAACTGAATTAGAGAGTACGTAAAGATTTTTGACTCTAGTGCATGTAGTCAGAGTGATATCTTCATCGAAGATTGTACACTACTCAGATGAGAAAGTATCAGTGTAGCCATCATCAATTATCTTAGAGATTGATAACAGGTTCTTTGATAGCTGAGAAACGTGAAGGACGTTGGGAACACAAATAGATAGATCGTTGTTGAATGTGATTGTCCCTTTGCCTTCAACGTGTATGGTGCTTGAATCTCCGAGGTAGATGAATTAATCTCTGTTGTAAGCTGCATACTCGATAAACCATTCTTTGCGAGGGGTCATGTGTTGGGTAGCATCGTTGTCCAGGTACCAGCTATCGTGGTCTTCGTTGCCACTGTTGTAAGCCATTAACAAGTGTGTATCTTGCTCCTTGAATTCTGCCACATTGGAGGAGTCTGACTGTTGCTATTATTGCTTCTTTGCATCGTTGTAGATGTGGATGTGACATTCCTTGATGTCGTGATTGGCTCTCTTGCAATATCTGCATAAAAGCTTCTTGCACGATCCACTATTCTTACCTTGAGTGTGAGGCTTCTGTTGTTGCTGCTGCACTTGATTCTTGCCCTTGGATTAGTCTTTCTTCTTGGTGTACAGGGCCATGGATTTGTCTTTGATGGACAGGTCGCTGGTCTTTCTCCGCATTTCTTCAGAAAAAGATGACCGATCACCTTTTGAAGAGTGAGGTCGGGTTGTGTGGAGATCATCACCACAAAGTGTTCATACGACTTTGGAAGAGAAGAAATCAATATCATAATGACATCATCATCTTGAATAGCACATTCTACAGTTGATAACTGATCCAGTAAAGATTTGAAGTTGTTGATGTGAGAAGTGGTGACAGTAAAATCAGACATGCAAAGAGTAAAGAACTTCATTCTCAGATGTAATCTAGTGGTTACATCATGAGTCTCATAGAGATTTGACAACAAATCTAATGCATCCTTAGAGGTCTTGCATGTGCTAATATGGGATATTTGGGAGTCAGCTAGATTGAGTGTGATACATGCTAAGGCCTTCTGATATTTGATCTTCCATGCCTTCGCTTGATCACTGTCTTCCAGTTTCATATCAGCACCTTCTACTACATCCCAAAGGTCTCTATCTATCAACATCATCCGGAGTTTTAACTTCTAGTTGTAAAAGTTAGAACCATTGAACTTGTCAATGATTCTAGCTTCGCTGGATGATGAAGACGAAGAGCTATCAATATGAGACATGATAATAGTAATACAAATGGAACAAACTTCATCTCTCAGCTTATATGAACTATGCTCTGATACCAATCTGATGGGGCAAGGGAGAATAGAAAATGTGAACGGAGAAGAGGGCAAGAATATTGCTGAACAGCTCTCCCGTTACAATCAGCTGTTGGATGCAAAAACAGTCTAATAGAAAGGTTATGCTAAGTAATCACAGCTTTAAGTGTTCTAGTTGCCCAACAAGATCTTAATACTCACAAAAACGAGAGTACAGTCCACCGAAGAGACTAGAGATGGTTTGTGTGTGTGGTATTACTGAAAAATGGATTTAGTATAAGAAGTTGAAATAGATAAGCGCGATCAAACAGCGATTAGGTGCATTCAATCACAACAAGCATTCATCTACGTTATACACAGATAGAAAACGTGCTGCTGCTATATTACACTGAAGCACAATAGAAATAACAGCTACAACCAAAATGGCGGTGTAACTGGGAGGCTCAAATCATACGTCTCATGGACGGAGCATCACTTAGAGTGTGCCTGGATGAATAAACATTACAGTCAGCTGAATTGTTTGCAAATCCCAATTGAATGAGATAAGAGTTGATTCTATCAAACCATGCTCTTACGACCTGCTTTAGACTGTAGATTGCTTTGTGCAGTTTGCACACTTTGTGCTCTTGGCCTTTGACTTCAAATCCTTCCGGTTGGAAGATATACAACTCTTCCTCCACCATTGAGAAACGTTGTCTTGACATCCATTTGGTGCATTTTGAGGTCTTTGGCAGCTGCTAATGCAATCAGAGTCCTGATTGACTGCATCTTAATGACAGGACTGAAAATTTTTTGATAATCCACTCCTTGGACTTGAGTGAATCTTTTAGCCACCAGCCGTGCTTTTTATTTAGCAATGGAACCATCAAAGTTGATCTGCTTCTTGAAGATCCACTTGTTGTCGATAACTCTCTTGTGAGTGGGGAAGTCGACTAGTGTCTAGGTCTAGTTCGTCAAAAGTGAACTGTACTCGCTTTCCATAGCTTCTTTCCACTTCACAGCATCCTTGGAGTTAATTGCTTTGACTAGGCTCTCTGGTTCTTTTGATGAAGTCTAGAAAGATTCAGGTGTATACTTCTCAGGAACGGTCCAAGTCCGTGAGGATATGCGGATGTTTGGTTGACCAAGATGCAATGATGCTTCTTCTTGAATTTCTCCAGATCTATTCAAGCTAGCTTGGTCTGGTCTGATGATAGGTATTGTCGGCTGCTCAGCTTCTATAACTGTAGCTGCAAGTTATGTAGAAGCAACATCAACTTTGGAAGAATCTATGCTATGTAAAATAGGATGAAATGACATAGCATCATTTATCAATGGTTGTTTGAAATCATAGTATGTATGTTCTTGAAATATTACATCCCTAGAGACAAATACTACATTGGTGGATGGATCATAAACTTTATAAGCTTTATGTTCATCGGGATAGCCAATGAAAATACATTTATTTGTCCTATGATCCTTCTTCCTAAGTTGTCTAGGAATGTGAACAAAACATATACCACCAAAGATTTTTAAATGGCTGACACAAGGCTTGTGTCCATGCCAAACTTCATGAGGAATTTTGTTGTTGACGGCTTTGGTGCTGGATTTGTTTTGCATGTAACAGGCTGTGGTAGTAGCTTCTGCCCATAACTTCGTAGGTAGGTGTGCTTGATGTAGCATGGATCTGGCTGAATTGAGAAGAATTCGATTCTTCCTTTCTGCAATCTCGTTTTGTTGAGGTGAATAAGAAGTGGTGAACTGTCTTCTAATACCATGTTCGGCCATGTAGTCGGACATCTCATTAGAGAGTATTCGTCGCCACCATCAATTCGGAGTGCGTTCACTTTTGTAGACGTTTGTGTCTCAGCCATGGCCATTGAATCTCTTGAAGCATTCAAAGGCTTCAAATTTGTGCTTAATGAATATGACTGTAGACCATCTAGAATAATCATCTATGAAAGTGATAAAATAGATTGCATCTCCTAAGGATGGAGTTGGCATTGGACCACAAAGATTGCTATGTACAAGATCCAATACATGCTTTGTTTTGATGGAATGTGATTTGGGAAACTTGCTTCTAGAGTGTTTGCCATAGACGCATGATTCACAAAAAAAGATTTCCTATCTAATGAAGAAGGGAAATACAATCCATCAACTAAGTTATTACAACGCATATAGGAAAGTGATCTTGTATTCACGTGTCCAAATCGACTATGCCACAGAATAGCATTATCGTTTACATTTTCATTAGAGATGCTAGCTAATGCAACTGAATTAGAGAGTACATAAAGATTTCCGACTCTAGTGCATGTAGTCAAAGTAGTATCTTCCTTGAATATTGTACACTACTCAGATGAGAAAGTAACAGTGTAGCCCTCATCAGATATCTTAGAGACTGATAACAGGTTCTTTGATAGCTGAGGAGCATGAAGGACGTTGGGAACACAAATAGATAGATCGTTGTTGAATGTGATCTTGATTGTTCCTTTGTCTTCCACGCGTATGGTTGGGTAGTGTCGTTGTCCAAGTACCATCTATCACGATCTTCGTTGTTGTTGTTGTAAGCCATTAACAAATGTGTATCTTGTTTCTTGAATTCTGATCCTTATACGACACTCCTTGATGTCGTGATTGGCTCTCTTGTAATATTTGCAGAAAGGCTTTTTTCATGATCCACTATTCTCACCTTGAGTGTGAGGCTTCTGCTGTTGCTGCTACACTTGATTCTTGCCCTTGGAATAGTCTTCCTTCTTGGTGTATAGAGCCATGAATTTGTCTTTGATAGACAAGCTGCTAGTCTTTCTCCGCAGCCTGACAAAGATGTTCGCGAACATGAAAGTCAGGAGACACGAAGCACGAAAAGTTTCGCGAACACGAAAGTCAAAGAAAACAAAGACGAACGGTTCGCGAACACGAAAGATTCACAAACGAGAATCTTTTGTGGTCCAGTACGAGAGAAGGCAAATGACCAAAACGAAACCAACGATGGAAACGAAAACCAACGACGGAAACGAAACCTTCTCCTGCCCTCCACGCTCCAAAGAGTACTAGCAAGATCATGCAAGTACCCAGAAGTACAGATGTTTGATCTGATGGGCGTAATGTCAACAGATACACTTTAGGTCGTGGCTAATCTGCCACCCTTGTAATTTCTTGATTAGTTGTAGATGCATAATCACTCTAATCTAAAAGTTACATAGAGCGACTATATACTTGCTGGATGATACTTGACAACAAAAAATGACAGAATACACATACGTACACATACAGTATAATGTAGTAGTCTGATGCTAGTAAACAATAAAGATGAAATACAGACAACAAGTCCGTCTGCGTGCGAGACGAGTTTTGTAATCAGGATCCATAGAGATCCAAAGTCCGGTAGTAAGCGAGATATACATTCGTGAGAGGTCGTGGTTCTCCCATGCCAACGCACTGCGTGGATTTGCATGTAGTGCTTGAAGAAATCAAAGAAAGATCAATATAGATGATTTTTCTTGTTGTGTATGATCTCGAATGCGGATGTGTCTGTTGTTAATCGTGTGTCTGAGCTTTTCCTAGTTCATTTGAATTCCACATCTTGGCTGAAACTATGTTGAATGCTGCATTAATTTTATAAATGTAGATCAACAGTGCCTGACTACATTCTGGAGGACTGTAGGAGTGATTCAGCTGGCAGTGTCCAGCGATCGCATCTGAACTCCATCCGAGTCGCAAGAGGATCGTGGTTGTCGTGACAGTTTCGCGACTGCAAAACCCACACCATCCCCTTTCAGTGGTATCAGAGCGGGTCATCCTGTCATATTCTGACATAGCCAAGAAGCTGGCAGATCCAGGGGGCCAAGCATTTAAACAAACAACCATCAACGAGGAAACAGACTCAAGAAGCAATGGCTTCAATCAATAGCATGCAGAGCAAGATATGCACAGTACTTGATTCTTCAGGATCTAACTTTCTAGCCTGGAAAGTTAAGACATCACTGATACTCAAGGGCGAAGGACTCTTCCCCTGGGTGGATGGCACAGAAGAAATGCCTACAACATCAGGCAAGGAGCTACGCAAATGGAGGGAGAAAAATGACAAGGCAGTAGTCTTGCTATCATCTTCCATCAAAGATAGTCTCACACTTGACCTGGATACACTCTCCAAAGCTAAGGAGATGTGGGATGCATTGCTCACCAGATTTCAGACGAAGTCAAGAAGTCAAATCATGATGCTGGAAGATCAGCTGACCAATCTACAGTGGGATGGAAAAGACCTCACTTCTTTCGTGAGAAAGATGAAGGATCTATTTCTATCACTACATAACTCTAGAGCAGAGAATGCAGTGTCAACGGAGAAGCAGCTTACGTACATGTTGAGAGCCTTACCCAGATCATTCCAGACAACAAGAACCCTGCTCTCGAAAGATCCTGTCATGAACCTCGAAAAGGCGATTGTCGAGATTCGAGAGGACGTCAAGGCCAGAGAACATCTTGATCACAAAGATGGTTTTGACCAGGCCCCCTGCGACAACAAAGAAAAATCCAAGAAACAATTTAAGCCTAAGAGGGAGTCCAATCAGAGGCAGGATCGTGATCAACAGGCAAAAGGAACAAGAAAAGACAACTGGAAGACCAAAGAGAGGTCAAAACAACAAGGTGCAGACAAGAAGACTTGTGTGAGATGCAGAAGAGACGGGCATACAGTAGATACTTGCTGGCTCAATCCCAAGATTGAGTGTATTCATTGCCACAAGAAGGGTCATGCAGCCATGGGATGCCGCCAGAACCCGAGGAACAAATCAGCGCAGAACAGACAGGAGAACAGCAACAGTTCATCCTATGTCGAGGAGCCTGAGAGCTCGAAGATGGGCGAAGAAAGAACGAATAGAAATTGTTCGATCGCCTACATCTATGAAGATGTGTGTGCGACATCAACATCTGACACACATGAGGTGATCCTAGATTCAGAAGCCACCTCACACTTCGTGACATCAAGACAAATCATGTCTGATTTCAGAAGTGCAGATCCTTCAAGATTCATAGTTCTTGGAGATGGATCTAGACATCAAGTGAACGGTATTGGTTCACTATGGCTCAACACAAACGATAGAGACATACGACTCAAAGACGTTTTGTTCGTGTCTACTCTGCAACAAGACTTGTTTTCTGTAGCAAGAATAGCAGATGCAGGGATGCGTGTAACGTATTCTGACGAAGCATGCAACATGATTGACCCCAGTACCAGTACTTTGATCGCTCAAGACAGAAGGAAAGAAAACCTATATCATCTGAAGGTACGCCTACCTGCAGATCAGGTGCATCAGACTCATGATGACCAACTAGACACTCTGTGGCACAAGAGACTCTGCCACATGAAGTCAATGGCACTTTACCAGGCAAGCCATCATGGAGCAATAACAAGGGTCAACATCTCAAATGCAACCAGTTCGGCCATCTGTGATGCATGTTTGAAGGGCAAGATGTCATGCCAACCATTCATCAAAGACTCCTACAGAACACCTTCATTGATGATTATAGCAAATTTGTCAGAGTGTATTTTATTCAGAATAAATCTGAAGCACTTGATAAATTCACAGAATATGTGAATTGGACTGAAAGATGTACAGACAACAAGGTGAAGCAGATCAGGATAGATCGAAGTGGCGAATACATCTCGAATCGATTCACTGACTTCTGCAATGATCGTGACATCATTCACAGAAGGACTGCAGCCTACACACCGCAGTACAATGGTGTTGTTGAGCGAAAGAACAAAACCCTGATGGAACCAGCCAGATGTATGATGGCCAACTTGAAGGCTACAAGGGCACTGTGGGATGAAGCAGTAGCTACAGCCGCATACATCCAGAATAGAGCAGGCAAGTCTGATGTCCCACACACGACACCACATGAGCTATGGTGGGGTAGAAAGCCCAAGCTGTCTCACGTCAGAATCTTTGGCTGTGCAGCGTATGCACATATTCTTGATAAGCTTCGAAAGAAGCTTGATGGGAAAGCCGAGCAGGGATTTCTAGTAGGTTATGACAACAACTCGTCATACTACAGAGAATACATGCCAGACACGAACACCGTAAAAATAGTGAGAGATGTCAGATTCGATGAGAGCAGGACAATGGCCAATGACGATCCTGTCAGCTACGAAGTTCTGGAGAGACAGTACTATGACCTGCCGCCAATGATAGAGGGAGCAGAGGATGAACACGAAAACAAAGATTTTTGAGTCATCTCCCATTCGAGCGACGAATCTGACGAAGAAAAATTCGAGAGGCAACCTACTGCCACAGCTCCTATAAACCAAGATGGTTCCGGACCAAGCAGAGCAGACAAAGGCAAAGGCATAGCTATTCCAGAAGGATCTCCTAGAAGGTCGACAAGACCACAAAGAGCGCCAACAAGATATGTGCCAGGCAGCTCCATTTCTACATCAGAGGTGTTCTGTGGATTCAGTGGCGAACCACAAACTTTTGAGGAGGCGATTGAAAGCCAAAAAAGGGACGGATGGATCCAAGCCATGAACGAAGAGATGGAATCCATGAGGAAGAACCAGGTATCGATGCTGGAGCCATTACCACATAAGCGCAAGACTGTCAAATGCAAATGGGTCTTCAAGCTCAAATACGGACCAGATGGGAATGTGACAAAATACAAGGCAAGACTGGTAGCGAAAGATTTTTCTCAAAGATACGGTATTGACTACTCTGAAACCTTCTCTCCTGTCGTCAAACATTCGTCCCTACGTCTGTTATTTGCATATGCAGTAGCTTATGACCTCAGGATCCATGGCAAACTAGACGAAGAGATCTATATGGATCAACCCCCAGGATATGTCTCAAATCCACTTCCTGACTATGCATGCAAAATGCATAGAAGCATATATGGTATGAAACAATCAGCCTGACAATGGTACAAGAAGAAAGATCAAGCCCTGAAATCAATAGGATTCAAACCTCTGTTGGCTGATTCTAATGTATATGTCAGAGTTACAGATGGACAGATCATCATAGTGGTAATATATGTGGACGACGCTCTGATACTTTGCAGGATTGAGCAGCTAATTGCTGAAGTACAGGTAGACATCTCGAAACATTTCGAGATAGTGGATCTGGGAGAAGCCGGTGTTACCTAGGCTTACAAATTGAAAGGGACTACCAGGGAGGTAAATTATACCTTCCCCATTCCAGATACACCCAGAAGATCCTAGAGGACTTTGGGATGCTGAACTGCAAAGGAGCGAATGCTCCAATGCTCACAGGAACGGTGCTAACAAATGATGACTGTCCGAAGACTGAGGAGGAGAGAGAACAGATGCAGCTCATACCTTACAAGAAGCTGATAGGATCACTCATGTACCTTGCAGACAACACATGTCCTGATATTGCTTATGATGTATTCAGGATGAGCAAATTTTGTACGAATCCAGGCTTGACACATTGGAAGATTGCGAAACGAATTTTGCAATATCTTCAATTAACGAGGGATTACGGGCTGTGTTATTGTCGTGATGCAGGTTTCAGGATACTTTCCTACATCGATGCTAGCTGGGCATCTCTCAAGGACGACTGTAAAAGCATCTTAGGAGGATGCACCATCGCATCAGGAGCAGCAGTTCTCTGGGTCAGCAAAAAGTAGACTGTAGTAGCCCAGTCATCCTACGAAGCAGAGTACGTTGCAATAGCAAAGATCGTCAACGAGATAATCTAGCTAAGGCAGTTTTTGGACGAATTGGACGAAACAAGAAACGAGCCTCTGGTCTTGTAGATGGACAACACTTCTACAATACACCTGATGAAAGATCCCGTGTTCCATTCCAGAACGAAGCACGTTGTGATCACGTACCACTTGATCAAATCTCCATCAAATTTGTCAATGGGAGATGAACTAGATGATGGATCCATTCTGGCTGAACAAGATCGTTGGTAGAAATAACAACTATCGGAATACTGTTGGCTGCGCGTTTGCTAGTAAGACGTCTTGATAGAAACAAGACTGATAATCTGTAGTAGAAATGAAAATTACTGAAATGTCCGCTCTGATACCATGCCATAAAACCGTGGGGGCGTGAGTGGCAGTGGAAGCTCGAGGAATTGAGCGTGGCATGTAGGAATGGAAATGCAACAGTTAGCAGCAGAAATATTCAAGGAGAAGAATTCATACAGATTGTGCAAATGAACGACACAGTAGTGAGACAAAAATTTCAATTTGATTAATATCAACAGTGAGTACAATAGCTTGAAGTAATAACTTCAGCTTGTTGAGCGTGATAACATTGGCTACAGATAACTCTAATTGAAAAAGAAATTCAATTAACACTTACATAGCTTTATTCAGTTAGTATATATATTCACAAGTGTTGAGAGAAAAATATCTTATGCCTTAGCTACCATTTACTCCAGTTTTGCATCTATACAAAGTCGGTAACTGCCCTTAGGATATATGTTTCTCTAGTTGTTTTAGGGTTGATGATTAGTTGGCGACGTCTACCAATGTAGCAAAAACATGAAAAACCTGAAGGTGCCCTTAGACTGAAGGTATGCAAATCCTGAAGGTGCCCTTAGACTTAAGATATGTAATCACGAAGGCGCCCTTAGATTGAAGGCAGTGAAGAAGACGAAAAAAGGTAAAAAAGCCAAAGGTGCCTTAGACTGAAGGCAACGAAGAAGGCGAAGGTGCCTTAGACTAAAGGCAGCAAAAAAGGTGAAGGTTTCTTATACTAAAGGCAGCGAAAAAGACGAAGGTGCCTTTAAAATGGTTTCTAAGGCATTCTGGCCACTTTGTCTCCTTTTTCACAAAGGGGCAAAAAAGGCAAATGTGTCTTAAAATGGTTTTCTAAGGCATTCTAACCACTCTATCTCCTTTTTCGTGAAGGGATGAAAAAGGTGAAAAAGACGAAGCTGGTCCAGAAATGGTTTCTAAGTCATTCTGGCTAGTGTGTCGCATTTTTTGCGAAGGCACGAAAAAGGCGAAGAAGGCAAAAAGCCAAAGATGCCTTATATTATTTAAGGCACAAGGGAAAAACTTAAAGGAAAAAATATGAAGGTCCAAAAACATGTTGTGGGCCTTCCGTTTTCAAGATGCTCATTACTTAACGATTTTTTCTTTAGGGCTAAGCATAAAAAATCTAACACATAGCTTATGTTCAGATCCTTGAAGATCTAAGAAAAAAGTTGGACGACAAGAGCAAGAAGATGAATTTCATCTGGTCTCTCTCTCTCTCTCTCTCTCTCTCTCTCTCTCTCTCTCTCTCTCTCTCTCTCTCTCTCTCTCTCTCTCTCTCTCTCTCTCTCTCTCTCTCTCTCTCTCTCTCTCTCTCTCTCTCTCTCTCTCTCTCTCTCTCTCTCTCTCTCTCTCTCGCTCTCTCTCTCTCTCTCTCTCTCTCTCTCTCTCTCTCTCTCTCTCTATATATATATATATATATATATATATATATATATATATATATATATATATATACACTAGTAAAGAGTGCTCGTCGTTGACGAGCAATGGAGGCCGATGATTTGGAAATTCAGTATGTCGTTGACGGACGATGATTTTTCCAATCTAGGTGGCAATGGCCCCTATGTGGCCTAAATGCCATCCTCACACGGTAGTCCTTATACGGCCTAAATACGGTCCCTATGCCTTCGTTCAGACCGTATGTAGCTGTTATGTCCACGTCATGTATAAGGGAATCGGATTAGTTCCTGACATGATGGATAGCCGGTCACTCCAGATGTATGTGATTGTTAGTTATGCTACGTCATTCCGGACATGGTCGTATCAAGTAATTAATAATCATATGAGGGCCCAGACCTATAATTGGACATAGGAACACATGCATGGTGAAGACTGCTTTAATGCAAGAATAGGAGGTCAATAGCTTAATATAGGTTGCATGGGAATCCTAGGGAGAATATTCTCTCTCTCTGCTGAGGAGAATATGTCCATTGGAAACTCGCCCATCCTCCTATTGTGAATTTAGATTCTTGAGCCAGTTTTTCCTCCTCTCTCTTGTGTTCTTCACTATGGCTTGGGGGCTAGGTCCAGGAGGAAACTCTAGGAGGGATCTAGGTTTGGATGGGTGATTTTGCTTCACAGCTCCTTTTGGTTGTTTTGCAACATGATCTAGTCAAGTCTTCATAAAGCAATCCTTATAGTGGTATCAGAGCTATGGATTTGCATCAATCGGAAGGTGGAGCTACTTCTTGTATTTTCTCTGTTTTTTGTGGATTTCTCCTTGCATGTTACTTCCAAATGGTGAATTGATCTCCAAGTAGTGGCTTCTCTGAATTTGGTGTACTTTCAGCCTAAAGATCATAATTATGGGGTTTCTCCATAGTTTTTGGTGGAAATCAAGGGATTTTTTGATGATTTTAGTGAATTTTTCATGTAGAATTGAAGTTTTTTGCTTGAAATTGATCACGACCAATTTGGTGTCCTGTAGAGAAAGTTATGGCTATTGAAAGTTTGGCGATTTTGGAACTAAAATTTGCAAAATTTTCGAAATGTTCTGATGCATGCATGCTTGTAACTCAGTGTAGTGCTTGTCTGTTGATGGAAATGTATGGATAGACCTGTATAAATGCTTGGATGCATGTTGCATGCGTAATCAGTAGATTGATCAGAAGATTTCTTGCATGAAGCTATTTTCGACAATTCTATATCAAAAAGTAGATTTCCTAGTGGCTAGGCTAGTTTCGGGATTTTTTTTTTTTCAAAAAAATCAGAGCATGTCGAGTTTTGATAAGTGATAGTGCCTGTGAATTTGGTAAATCGATCTTCTTGATCGATTTTCACAGTTGGTCCATTTCGAACTGATTTTGAAAATCCCTGGGCTAATTTCCCAGTTTCTTGGCAATTTACGTAAAAATTGATTTTTATATTGAAATCACTGCATGTCATGTTGGATGCATGATGGATGTTTCGGAATCCTTCCAATATGTGATAGTGATTATGAAACTGTCAATTCGATGTTTGATCAAATTTCACAGTTTAGGTCCATATCGAATGAAAATTGAAAATCCCAGTTTACGTAAAATTTGAAGAAACCATGGACGTTTTCGATTTGTTCAAATTCATTGGTTATTGATCAAACAAAAATGACTTATAAAGTGAATGATCTTACTCAGTTGAAATTAGTTGATTGTTAAGATCATTGTACCCTTCACTTTTAGTTAAAGATTTTGCGAACCTGTCAATTAAGGAGCATTTCTTGTTTTAAGGATCAATAAGGACCAAGAATAATGTAAATCTAGTTGGAACAGTTTCTATGCTAATCCATAAGAAGATTTACCAAAAATTAAGTGCGGTACTTAATGATCAATCAAAACTGTCGGGTTGATTAGTGTTAAAGTTACTGATACCAGATTGAATTGTTTCCTAATACAAATTTGGGGTTTTGTTAACCTGAACCATTTTTGGAAGGGGGGAAAGAGTGGAAGTCTGAGATGTAGATGATTGTTGGTCTTAGTGATCCAATTATTTAATTTACATTCAAACCCTGAAGTATAACTAATTGCAAGTGAGAATAAAATTGGGAATTATTTAAGAAGACTACCTCTGGGAATTGGATTCCTTTTCCCCAGTGTGAGTTAGAATTTCGAGAATTCGAGACTTTTTGGGCAAAACAGATCTGGATACAGACGATTCTTGGAGGATAAGCTGGTGGTATGGGACATCAGTGATTCTAAAAAGGATTTCTTGGGTAGAATGATCTGTAGACCGATGGTTAGTGATTGTTGTAATGGTAATACTAACAGAGTCCATTGGTTTTTGTTTAGGGTATTTTGGGAATTATGAGATATAGATCGATCACTAAATGGTATCTCAAAATTACAAAATATGGAAGCCCTTAAAACTATTTCTCTATTATATTAGACATCTACTCTTTAGAACTTTCTTAATACATGACAATTGGATTGAGATTCATATAATTCCTTTCAGTGTAGAACTATGTTCTGAAGGACTATTATAGTTATATGATATTGCACTTCCATATAAGATTTTTGAATATGGCTCGGAATTTTGTTTTCCTGAATCCTATGTTAGTCTCTATTTGATAGTTGATTATTGAGAGGTAATATTTCTATCATTCGGGATAAGATATTCTGTGATTCTGAGGAAAAAGTCAGGTTTGTAATAGTATTGGATACTCATTACTGACTTTTTTGAATCTTTGATATCTTATATGTTGTCTCCTGGGAACTTTTAAATCGTAATTATGAATTTCCTTTTAAAAGGGGGGGAGAAAAGATAGGAATAAGTCTTTTGAGAAATCAGCCTGTTGCATTGATTTTAGAAATCTTGTATGTGTGCAAAAGGTAAAACTATCCATTATGAAATAGAGGAACTCTCTAAGTAATTATTTTGATTAATTTGGAAATAGAGGAGTTTTGGGATTAGAGCTATGAGATATTCATGAATATGAGAAGTAGTGGTAAAGATTAAATTAAGATTCACTGATTGTTACCAAGCACCATTTTGTTATGGATTGGATCAGTGGAAAGCTTTAATCTTAATTCTATGTCCAAAGATGTCTGTATAAGTTAGCCTAATCTTGGTTTGTACGCTAAGATATGTTGTAGGCTGATTGGTAGAAGAAATTTTGTTAATAAGAGTCAGATGGTTGGAAAACTTGTGATGTGGAGTTATTCACTTCAAAGATTTTCCATATATGTTATTTACTCATGAGAAATAGAGTTCTTTTGTAGCTGAGTTGCAAGATTCTCAGTGAGTTATGTGAGTAACATATGCAGATTGTGGATATCTGTCAGTTAATAGCCTATGTTTATGTATAGGAACATAGTTGGATAAGTTGCTTATGTACATCTTAATCTTGTGGATCTACTACGTGTTTCCTATGTATTGAGTTTATATCATATACTTAAACTAGTCAGAGTGCATAGACATATGAACAAGTAATGTGAGGAACAATTACTTGCAGGTTAATGTCTCTTTCCACATCTGATAAATTCATAAGTATACAAGAGATGAATGCAAATACATGATACAAGCAAAACCACATACCGTAGGGTTTAAAGCAGATAACTTCAAGCCAGGGAGGGTGCCATCTCTTCCAAACTTCTTCTCACCGTAAAGTAAAAGAAACTCCTTCGAGAACAAGCAACATATAGTGGCTCCATAGGAAGTATCGTGGAAGCTCCCCTTCAGCCAAAAATGGTGGAAAAATTCTTTATGAAAAAGTATCAAAACAGGTTGGGTTGGCAAAAAAGTTTAGGACCCTCATATCATAATTGTTTGTTTATAGCGTGATCAAGGGTAGTAATTTTTGATAAAGAAGAGTCCATGAGAGAGAGAGAGAGAGAGAGAGAGAGAGAGAGAGAGAGAGAGAGAGAGAGAGAGAGAGAGAGAGAGAGAGAGAGAGAGAGAGAGAGAGAGAGAGAGAGAGAGAGAGAGAGAGAGAAATCGTTGAACTGTGAGTCATGTGGGTGCATAATCTTCGTGGATTGTTTTAACCCTCAAGCAGCATTTTAACCACAAAGGATTCAGCACAGAAATATTATTTTATTCGAAAAGTCTAACTTTGAATACGAATTGGCAAAACTGTAACTAAAATGCTTATTGCGCACAATGACCTCCAAGAGCAAGGAAATCGTCTTGAAACATATGGCACAAAGGCATCGGTGCCTGAATTTCTGCATGTAAGCAGGAATCTAGAGCGACTATATCATATAGTAAGTGATGCAGATTGTCCGCCATGTCCTTGTACATAAACCATGGATATTCCCAGAAGAATTTACTGTGGCAATTCTGTCCATTGTTCATAAACTAGTATTCTTCTAGAATAGAAAAATTATACATAGAACACGATTACCAGAATAATCTGACCTCTAAGCTCTATACATGTCATTGAGGATTTAAACTTTTAAATTTCTTTGTTATGCATGAGTGCCATACCGCCATCAAATCTGTTTGAGAAGCACCAAATCGTCACATTTTTTTATTCCTCCTAAAACTTCCAATCGTCTCCTTATCTCTTAATCGTTTCCATTTCTGTGAAGCAGCAATAATTGGTGATCGTCCTTGAGTAGCAAGACAGGCACTCGACTTTTTCTCTTCATATTTTGCATCAACTAGATTCTGGAAACTCTTTTTTTTTTCTTTAAATCTCATCATAAGTCTATGTGTGAAGGATTGTTGTGCCTCTCATCACTTTGCATCTCATCTCTAAGAGTTTTTCTGATTTTGGTCGGTGGTGTTGTGCATTGAGGAATACAGTTTGAGCGGAGGTGAGGTGAGGATGTTGCATCGCATCGTAGGCTGAAGCTCTATTCTCTTGAAATTTTGAAACGGGATTGTTAGGTCGCTACTCACTCTTGCCATATGATGTTTGTGCAGAATCTGGAGTTGTAAGATTTTGCATGATAGTTGTTAGCTTCAATTTTTAATGCTTTGGATTAGGTCACTGCTCACTCTTGCTGTTTGATGTTTTTGTAGCATCTGAAGCTCTAAGATTGCAGTAAGATTGGTGTTAGTCTCAAGTTCTAAAGCTCTGGATCATTAGGTCGTGCTCACTCTTGCTTTTGGATGTCTCTGTAGCATCGTAAGCTCCAAGACCACATAGCATTGTGATCTCCTCTCAAACTTGTTTTTGAGTGTGGAAACTCTGGATAACTGTGAAAACCCATGGGACAGCTGGTTTTTTTGTTGTTCTCATTAAATGATTTGCATACTTTGAAAAGGTGAGAAACATTTGTCAACGATTTGGTGTTATAATAATAATGCTAACGCAAGATACGTGGCTATAATAATAATGCTAAGGCAAGATATGTTGCTAACGATGGTTCAACAATGGATGCTATAACATATGTATCAGTGCTTCAACGATGGATGTTGCAACAATGGATGTTTCAATTATTTGGTGTTATATCAATGATGGTTTCTGCTATAACAATTTGGTGTTATAACGATGGTTCAACGATGCTATAACGATGGACGTTTCTAACGATGGATGCTATAACATAATAACATTATTATTTTAACGATGGTTCAACGATGGATGCTATAACATCTGTATCAATGCTTCAACGATGGATGCTTTAACATCTATATCAGTGCTTCAATGATGCTTCAACGATGGATGGTTCAGAGATTCGATTTGGTGTCATACCGATGGTTCAACGATGCTATAACGATTGTTCAACAATGGATGTTTCAACGATGGATGTTCAACAATTTGGTGATTCGATTTGGTGTTATAACAATGGCTCAACGATGCTATAACAATGTTTCAACGATCGATGCTATAACATCCGTATCAGTGCTTCAACGATGGTTCAATGATGGATGCTATAACATCTGTATCAATGCTTCAATGATGTTTCAACGATGGTTCAATGATGGATGGTTCAAAGACTTGCCTGTAGAAATACAAAGGAATCTGCCACAGGCAGAAACTGCATTTCAACTAAACTGCAACCGCACCGCAAAGGGCCAGCATGCGGTTCATAATGATTCCAAGTCTCAAAGGAAGGAAATTGCAACCTTTCAAACTGCAGAGTCAAAGTTGTGATGACCAACGGTAAGGCCGAAATCTTTGATCCATTCTTTTACTTGGCAATCTGGAATTTGTAGCATAGCATCCAACGCGACTCAGACTAAAGACTCCATAAAATGACTGAATGAAAACAGAACGCCCAATTTGGACATTGATTGAGACAATCCAACCACTGTTACAACAACTTCAGTTCATGAACAATCATGTACTTCAGTGAAGTCATCTCATACTTATATTGTGATTCAGAGGGGGCATTCCATAATATTGTAGTTAAGACGAAGCCATTCCGTAACATTATGATTTATATGAAGGTATCCCATAATATTGTGATTCAGACGAAACTATATTTATTCAAAAGAAAGCATTTTATAATATTACAATGATAGGCATTCTCTAATTTTTTTTTAACATGACTTTCAATACTTTTGATCTGGAATGGGTAAGAGACAAATCCTTAGACTGCAACCTGTGAGGGTAACGTAGTAGCAAAGGCGAAAGGGCCAAATCCAAGTAGATCCGCAAGCAGGCGCAGGCAGATTTTTGCTCAGGTGTTGAGCGCTAATAGGGCCAGATCCGCGAGCTAGCTCCACTCAAATAGCGCTGGCAGATGGGGGTAGCAGATCTCGTGGCGATGGGGGAGGACACACCTGCGATAAGACAAAGGGGATTGATAAAGATTGATTATTTTGCAAAATAGTTCTTATCTACTTGTCATTGTGTGGACTTTCAATGATTATGTGCCCTTTCAAGTCAATTTAGCAACCATGGTGTTCTACATAAAGCTTGTTATTGAGCGTACATTAGTGTTTTGCTCTTGTTTCAATTAATATGCTATAGTAATTTGACAAAAGAAGACTATGCATATGTATGGTATATGGATATACAATAATAAAAAATAGATTAAAACAGCACTATATTAGCATAATCCATTCTTGAATCTGATATAAAAGCTTTTATCCAAAGCACACACGTCCAGGCTCCTGCCTATGCTCATGATCAATCAATAATAAAGCTATGGATATTGTAGTTGGCAGATGCAATCAAAAAGAAGAGAGCAAGAAGACGATGGAGAGAGAGACCCACATCCCGCCTGTTTGCGATTTAGAGAAAGAGAGAGAACCGATCGAGAGAAAGAGAGCGTGCACTCGGGGGGGGGGGGGGGGGGGGGGGGGGGGGGGGATTTGAAATTGTGTGTGCATGCGCCCAAAAAAAAGAAAAAAGAAAAAAGAAAAAAGGCTTCTATGTGTTATTTTTTTCACACGCATAGGACCTTTCAATCGTTTTTTAGCCTTTCAGTCATTTTTTTAGCTTTTCGCGTTGTAAAAAGTGCGCCATTTTGTTGCAGGCAGAGGGTGGCATTTTTGGCGGCCAAAGCATGACATTTTCTACGGCATGGCAACATTCTCTATCTAAAATACTTTTAATATATATATGATGATGATGATGATGATATATATATATATATATATATATATATATATATATATATATATATATATAGAGAGAGAGAGAGAGAGAGAGAGAGAGAGAGAGAGAGAGAATGGCAGAGGAAGGGATGAAAGAGGAGATGGAGAAAACCATGGAGAGTGATACTTCCCATGTCGTAAGGCGCGTAGGACTACCATACGCTTGTGTAGCAAGCCACATAGGCATGTCATAAATCCACTATCTACCAATCTTGTCGTAGGCTGCCACGTGGAAAGCCATGTAGGTCTACCATGTGGCCATGTGGCAAACCACGTGGCAATGTGGCCATGTGGCAAACCATGTAGGTCTAACATATGTGAAGTTTTTAGCACGTGTGAACTTCACCACACACCTTATAGGATCTTATTGAGGTGTTGTGATTGCACAAGATTGATCAGAGAATAGAATACTTGAAAAATCTATGGCAAGAGCACAATGGCATACATTGGATTGAAAAAACTAACTTCTCCCTATGAGGAATGCCAAAAATAGTTCTAAGTGCTCCATATGAGAAAAATAGGTTGCTCTCGAGTAGAGAGAGAAAATTAATACTAGAATACTCGGGTAGAGAGAGAATGAGTCCAAAACACCAAAATCTCATTATTCACAATATGGCAAGACATGCCACAACTTCCCTATATCAAAGTGGCTCAAGTTCCTATAGTGGTGTTGCATGGAAAGTCCACTTAACTCAGTTAACTCAACTACCAAGGATCTACATGTGTAACTGAATGCATGGTTATTGCATGTACTGCATGTCAACTCTCAAAATTGCCTAGACAAGTGTAGATCACAGAAACCACTTTGCATGTTGCATGCACTGATTGCATGTGGCTTGCATGCACACTGAATGACATTGCATGCTATCTAAACTTTTGCATGACATCAAATTTGAATCTACCTAACTCAAACTCGACCTACTCTAGAAGGTTATGTGCTCAATTCACATACCTTTATGTACAACATAGTTTACAAATGGAAATACCATGGTCATGGCCCCAAAACTCGAGATAGGTAGATTTTTTCACTAATCTTCACACTCCTCCTTAAAATATATGTTCCTATCTAACATAGACTTTGAAATTAGGCCAAGATTAGACCTCATCTACCCAACCACCATGCGAGGACTCATGTGGATGTTGCGATAAAAAACTTTGGATCTGGTCCTCGACGCTGATTGGCCTTCTGAATAACGGTGTGGTCCTTGATGAAGATGGACCTGCTGACATTGCCTGTGCAATTGGCTGTTGTTCTTCAATTTCTGGAGCTCCTCCCTGGTCCATGCCTGAATCCAGCCCTGTATCCATTGGTGTATCCTCTTGGCGCATACGGGAGAATTTCAACATGACCGATACTGGGATTTGTGGTTCGGCTTCCAACACCTAAGCGGCTGTTTTTTCATAGGCACTGATAGTTGCTTTAGCCTTTGCCAACTCAGTTGAAGCTGCTCCCTTTGAACCTATCAAAGCGGCCTTGGAATCCTGAAGCGCCACTTTATAAGTCTCAACTTTTTTGAACAAATACGCGATCTCCGTCAGAGTTACCGGATGATCTGGTATTTGTGTTTGAAGATACGCATCACACTTAAGAGTGGTCACATCCAGTTCACCTTGGAGACATGTGCGATCCTGCTCTGTCATCTGTAGTTGACCTTGTAGCAGCTGCACTTGTTGCTTTGCATCTTGCACGACCTTGTCCACCTGATCTTGTGCGGTTGTCAGGGCATTCTGCAGGGAGCTGACGTATCCTTCAAGGTGATAAGCCTGTTGCTGTGTCGTCTTCTTTTTAGCTTCGGATTGTTCTTCGTGCTGCTTGGCAATCTTCAATTCTCTGTCCAACTGAATAATCTTCTGGCTGATAAGAGTATTTTCGGATCCCATGTCTGAAATTCTCTGCTCCATTTCTTTTTTCTTCTCCAGCGTAGAATGGATCACTTGCGCAAGGCTTGAAACCGAACTGAGAGCATCACCAAAATCTATTGTCATGGAGATGGTAGCAGCAAAAGGACCTGATGGTATTGTCCTTGGTTGGCATGAAACAAGTGCCGGTAATTCTTCTTCTTCAAAAATATCTTCCTCCTCATAGCCCTCATGCATTGTGGCGTCGAACTGCTTTGGTGATTTCACAGCTTGCTCGACCAGAAGTGTGGCTAGGGCATCTTCAGCTTGAAGTTGCTGAGGTAGCTGGCATAAATCCTCAACACCGACTGTAGTATTATGGAATTGTTCAAATCCTCTTCCAGGGATTGGAGCTCAAAGGGCGCAGGGCTCTGGGGCATTTCAAAAACTTCGGAGGCCCCAAGGGGGTCGGAATCATCAAACATTCCATAAAGTATTATGTGTTTGGTGAAACAGCTTTGGTGTGCGGGGGTGAGGTAGTCTAAGCAGCTATGATGGGAATTGTAGCCCCAATAGTCACAGATTATGCTTGAGTGGAAGTAGAGGCAAGGGAAACATCAGAGGCGGGGGGAATAGGAAGTTCAGTGCGAGTAGCAACAGGGGGTGGAAGCGCAGCTGACGATGTATGCCTAGTACGACATCGTGACGTGGAAGGTGAGTCAGGAATGACGATCTCACTGCGTGGACGACGTCGACTATGTGAACTGGAGGCCTGGTGGAATGACTCGGCTGGTGCTTCTTTATAAACCAAAAGTACAGAATCCAGGTGAAAGCCATGGATTTTGTTTTCAATGTGGGAGGCTGCTAGAAGAGATAACAAGGAGCCAACAACGAACTGCTACTTGCTATTGCTCTTAATAGCTCATTTGAGCTCACCAGAAACAGTCTTGAACCAGTTATACGGTTTGAGAGGGGCCTTGGCTATCTTGGCATAGGACTCGACTATCCTATGTAAGACTTGTGAAGTGATGGGGTCTTTCCTAAGGTTGTCAGCCATCAGAAAGTTATTGAGGAGCTGGGCAGCAGCGTGTATGGCAGACTCAGTGATGTCATCTAGGAGGTAGCCATCATTGGTCCAATGCAAATCATTTGTTAGGCCAATGTAAGGCTTAATAGCATGTTTGGCCTACTTATGGTTGGGTGAGGCTTGGGTACCAGACGCTATGCCTATGGCAGCAAGGGCGGCCTCAGTCATGCGCACCTTGTGTGTGGCTCCCTGGAAGGTGATGTAAAACTTAGATTTCTCTTCCTTTCACGTACTGAAGGCAAGAGTGATGAAATCCATATTGATTCTCCCGGAAAAGGCTCTCTCATGAATACCCATTGCAGTAGACAGAGGCTCTGCAAGGGTCATCCACTGAGTGACCATGCTTGTGCTAGGAAGTATTATGATATCCGTTGCAAATGGGACATCACGATGGATAGTATAACGAGCCGATTGGGATGTATTTGTGGAAGGCATGATGATCAGAAATGAAAAGTAAGACGTGCGAGTGTATGACAAAAAATAGTTCAGAAAGTTTGAAAGGCTTTGGTCACAGGAAAAATTGGCAAGAGCTTTGTAGCACAAGTGAGAAATGAATCGCATTCAGCCAACTTATAGGTAAATTTGGAGGGTCCATTACACTGAATACTAGTTTGGCTTATCAATTTTGAACAAAAATTTGCAGGCATGTACAGTACTATGAAAATAGGCTATAAAAATCTCGACGAAGATCTGAACCTATCCGGCGAATGTTTTCCAGGGTTGGCGAAGGATGAACCTTCGCCCAGGAGGGTCCTTTGCCCAAGTACTGTCATAAATGCATTTTTTCAAGATCTGAACCTATGGCCAACCTGATTTTGACATTTTAAGACCATTTGTCATGCCAGCGAAGGTTCTTAATGAGAGTAAGGTGCTCGACGAAGGTTCTCAAAATGGCATAATGCTAATCATTCGCCTGACTCAAAAAATGGATTTTTTCTAGAAAAGAACCTTCGCCCAACTCAGTATAGATATATCTGAAGTGGATGTACAATCTGGAGGCTCAGCGAAGGTTTCTGATACTGTATAGGCCACATCTGATCGAAACAGTGATTTTATAAGTCTTTTTTCATAAAAAATATTGTCATTCCTTTTTTCCATGCTGATGACTTTTCTGACTTTTGCTCATCAGTCTTTTCTTTTTTTTACTATTTTCAAAACAAAAACTGAACAATTAAATATTGAAAACAAATAATTGAAAAACAAATAAAATTAAAAATCATTGAGATCAAGCTTGCTGAACTGGCGGAGCAGGCTGCCAAAACTTGCGTAATCGACTGCCATTCATTGAAGTATCAAATTGTGTTCCTTCCAAGTGTTCAAGAATTGTTGTGCCATAGTTCAAGATTTCCTTCACTTTATACGAGCCTTCACCGATAAACTTCAATTTTCCCTTGATCAACATGGTTTTGTATATCAATACAAGATCTTTTGCTTTCAGATCTTTTTTGTGTAGTCAACGATCGTGCCATGCCTTTCAGTGGGCTTTCTCTGCTGCTAACGCGTGAACTGCCATCAATCGTGTTTAACATAATTTGTGCAACGCTTCCTGACGGAGTTGTAAAGATTTATTCTCATTTAACCGTTCTGTTGCTGCTGTGTGTAAATATGGGATTAAAAATTCAATCGACATGACAACATCTTGGCCATAAACTAGTTGAAAGGGTGTTTGATTTGTACTATTTTTGTAAGTGATTCTGAATGCCCATAACGCTGCATACAGTTTATGTTCTCAATCACAACGACTCGCTTCAACTATCTTTGTCATAAAAGTGCAAAGAATCTTATTGGAAGATTCAGCTTGGCCATTCCCTCTGGGATAGTAGGGAGTACTAAATCTGTGTATAACAAAAAATCTTCCAATAAACACTTTATTGTTTGATTAACAAAGTGTGTACCCTGGTCACTGACAATCTCGATCGGACATCCAAATGTGATTATAATATTTTCATAGAGAAACTTGGCGGTAGATTTCGCATTAGCAACTTTGACAACTTTAGCTTCAACCCACTTGGTCATATAATCAGTTGCTATGATAATGTATCGGGTCTGAGATCCTTGTGCAGTAGGATGAATAGGACCAACATAATTCAATACCCATTTTTCAAATGGTGCTTGCGATAAAACCGGATGCAAGGGTTCATAGTTCTGTCTAGTAGGCCGTCGTGCTCGCTGGTAGACATCACATGTCTGAAACTGTCCTTATGAAGCGCAGGCCACCAACAACCTGATTGCAAAAGTTTGCGAACATGAATATTTGTAGAGAAGTGTCCTCCACCCATGCCATCATGTGAAAACATGTTTAAATCTAGGATTTCATGCAGTAATGATTCGCTGGAGATCATCAAAAATAAAAAGGAAAAAACCTTTTCCAAAAAAATTTGCACGTAGCTCAATACGAAATCAAGGTCTAGTAGACTACAACAAAAAGCACAACCGAACACACAGAAGACATCGACCCTGGCCACAACAAGCTATAGTGTAACACCAGGATCGTCATATATTAATTTGTTTGGTACAAGTGTACGAAAGATTTTGAAGAGTTCTAATCGACAACATAGCTCCACTTGTACTAAGTTGACAAATATAAACTAATCTATTTACAATCAAAAGTGTCAATCAATTTGCAAACAATTAGAAATAGAGACTTACAAGACAACTCCATAAATGAAGTTGCATTGAAAAACCCATTTGGTTACTAAGTCATCTAGCAAGTGACTGAGTTAAGCGCACACCCTAGTCACCATCGACTGACATTGTTCGCCATCCTTCAATCTTGATCAAGCCTGCAACACAACACAAAACAACACTCAAGCCGCCTAATTCGGACAACACAAACAGAACAGACACAACAATCACAATAGTCATAAGCAACGAAAGCAAACAGGTAACACACAAATTGCAGGCTTCCATTTTCATTGCTAGGCATGTTACTTCATATACAGATGACTGCGATGCTTAATTTCGTTTCATCCCCTCTATAATTTTCAATGTCAGCTTCTGTTTTCTTTGTCGAACATGATTTAAAAACCGCTAATGGTGATGGTTTTTCGCTTGTGAGCAAGAAATACATATGCTAGCCTTCTTTGTTTACAAAAGTTGTGTGTGTGTGTGTGTGTGTGTGTGTGTGTGTGTGTGTGTGTGTGTGTGTGTGTGTGTGTGTGTGTGTGTGTGTGTGTGTGTGTGTGTATTATTCATGATATATTGAGTAGATTTAATATCAGCAAGAAACTTAATCTTTTTGTTTCTCTAGGCATTATCTAATGATATAAATGACATCTGAAATGGGATTTTTAAATTTGGATCTATTTCAATTTCACTGATAGAGATACATAAAAATATTGTTGATGTCAATTACTAATTCTAATCCATTATCCTTCCACATGGTAATTATTCAATTGGCAAGGATTGATCCTGAAATAAACAAAGCTTTTTTGGAAGCTAGCTCAATGGTTCAAATGATAGAAAGAGAGAATTCTTTGGAACAATTGTAGTCGCTTTGTTTCCATCATAAAAGGATTATTTATTGTTTTGAAAATTGTCGTACTTAATCTAAAACCAGAATAGAAAATTATTCTTTTCATAGACATTTTGCAAAAAATCGTTTGAAAGAACACTGAGCAGGCTTTGTAGAATATTTGAGATGTTTCCACAATGTTAGCGTTTGTTAGAAAAAGTTAGTTGTTAAAGAGCCATCTTTTTGATCAAGTGTAAGATGGCAAAAAGAGAGGTGTCGATTTTCCTCTCAATTTTACGAACTAGGAGATTCACCTTTCTCCCAAACGCCAATGCAATATGAAAAATGAAATTTGAAATTGCGATATGCAAATTGCCATGAAATATCTCAAACAGTTTGCAAAGCTTGCGAATTGTTCTTTCAAATAATAATTCCTTATTGATTCTAAATCATATAGATCCAACCAGATTTGGAGTACGCGTAATGTTCCTGATGAACCAGCAATAAAACCGTCCAAAGTAGTTATATTGAAGGAAGACGAGATCACAGGGTCAATGACAAAGAAACAAGCCAAGCAACATTATAATACGGTCCTGAAATGAAGATTGATTCAGCGAATGTGCCACCCTTACTGGATAAAGGCAAAGGAAAAATCAAGGATGATTCTACAAGTCAGAGTTCTAGCAAGACATCATCGTCGGTCATCACCTCCACGATCAATTCCTGCTAAAAAGGCTAAGCGAAGATCCAAGACAAGTCCATTCGAAAAGGAACAAGCAGATGTAGTCCAACATGATATGCCCGAATATTTTAAACGTTATACATTGGATGATGTGGTTATCATGTTATCTAAAACACATCGTGAACCCGAAGAACACGTGCCAGACGCGAAAGATGTTTACAATGGCCCAGCTAGGACACAGCCAATGAATCTTGCCGAATCAGGAGAACCAGAAAAGATTGTCCAAGTTGAATCACAACTTAATCTTGAACAGTATCAAGCACTTTGCATGTTACTTATTAAATATCAAGATTGCTTTGCATGGACTTATCAAGACCTGAAGGGTATTTCGACGTCAGCTATTGAACATACCATACCTTTAGTACATGATGCAGTTCCAAAGGTTACAAAGTTCTATTGCTGTAATCCTAATGTTTGGTAAAGAAAGAACTTCAGAGATTGCTTGACGCCGATTTCATTTATGAGTGTGAGCATACCGAATGGATCTCACTGATTGTCATTGTTTCTAAGAAAAATGGAAAATTGAGATTTTGTGTGAATCTCAAGGCTTTAAACAAAGTGACACAGAAGGATCACTTTCCATTACCTTTTACTGAAAGCATTGTGGATCGCCTTGCTGGAGCGGAAGCTTATAGTTTCTTGGATGGATTTAGTGGTTACAACCAGGTTAATATTGCTCTTACAGATCGCCACAAAACCGCTTTTGCAACAGAATGGGGCACCTATGCTTACAAAATAATGTCGTTTGGACTCTGTAATACACCAAGTTCGTTCCAAAGAGTAATGCAATTTGCTTTTAAAGATTATCTACAGAAATTCCTTGAAATTTACTTGGATGACCTGGGAGTCCACAGTACAGATGTAGACCACCTGGATCAATTGGAGAAAGTATTTGAAAGATGTCGCAAATATCAAATTTTTCTAAATCCAGAAAAATGTCAGATATGGGTTTCCCACGGAGTTGTGCTTGGGCATGTGATACCGAGACATGGCATTGCCACAGATTATTCTAAAATCAAGATTATTATGGAATTGCCACCGCCAACAACAATCCGTGGAGTTTGTGTCTATGGGTCATGCAAACTACTATCGAATTTTTATTATCTTCTTTGCGGATTTAGCATGACCTATATACAAACTGACTATTGTTCTTATTTGGACAGAAGAGGAGTTGGAAGCCTTTGAAAAATTTTAAAAAGCATTAACTTCAGCACCAATAGTACGTTCTCCAGATTGGACGATTGAATTTCATGATCACACAGATGCCTCAAAATATGTCATTGGATCAGTTTTGACATAGCCAGGTGATTATAAGAAAGATTATTCTATACGATTTGCAAGCAGATAGCTTATAGATCCGGAGAAGAATTATTCGACAACAGAACGTGAAGCGTTAGCCATGATTTTTTCTGTTCAAAAATTTTGTCACTACCTCATGGAAACGCACTTTGCATTTTATACGGATCACCAGCCGTTACTTTACTTGGTAAACAAGACATGCAACACTGGACGTATTGCAAGATGGTTACTGTTATTGACTGAATTTGACTTTCGAATTGTGGTTCGAAAGGGGAAGCAATATTATCTAGTCGATCACGTTTTGCGAATTGAATCCGCACCAGTTAACACTGAAGTGGATGATGAATTACCAGATGCTGCATTGTTCTATGTAGAAGCAGTACCTGAGTGGGCAGCAGATATTGTTGAGTACCTGATGCTAGGACAACCGCATGACTCTTTGACAAAAGTATAGAAGAGACAATTAATTCATAAGGCTCAACCTTATCAATTGATTGCAGGACAATTGTATCGTCGCAGATCAGACAATATTCAGACATATATTGCTTGTCTTGTGCATACTCTTCTAGTAGCGAACAAACTAGTACGCATACTATATTAGACTTAGAGAAAGTGGATGCATTTTTTTCATTTATCTTGTTTTTTTTTAAGAAGTAATTCTACTTATCATTATTTCATTGTTATTAATGAATACTTATAGATATTCACTCTTTACCTATACGTTCATTCAAATAATAATCATAGTTTGGATTCTTTTTATAAAGTGAATGTTTCATTCTCATGCTTAATAACTTGGTTGCAATGTTGATTGAAAGGCCATTAAAGGTGCTCTAACTACTTATTCTTGCTAACAAAAAAAAAAATGTCAAACATTTTACAATTTCTTCTCATGTTTTCACGAATACATAATCATAGAACAATTCATTGACTGATAAAAGTTGCGAAGTTATATATCAGTATTTGGTACTTATTATTACTATTTATAAATAACATTCTATATTTTTTGGAATGATATTTTTTAAATTTATTCAAAAAAATAGAATAGCAACTTTGTATCAATGGCAAGTTAAATATATATATATGTCAATATATGTACAAGATAATGTTAATTGCAATTTCAATCTGCTTTTCATACAATTAGAAATACAAGACATATATTGTCAATAAGAAAGCCTTTTGGCAGAACGTCAAGCATAGATGTGAAATTGAAGTGAAAGGTTTTGATTTGAAGTTTGAAAATAGAAATTGCATGTCCTCATCTCGCACTAGCTCCCTCACTGGCGTATGAGAACATGCCTCTAGTTCTATGATTAGGTTAGCACCAATCGCATGTTCGTTTGAGAACAAACATTAGAGAACATAGAGCACACTATGATTAGGTTTTGCATCGAAAGCATGGTCTCACTATTCCAAGTTTGCATATTTCAATTACGAGAAGTTGGTTTGCTCAATTTTGAGTCTGTACATTCAATGCACTTTATGTAGAGCAATGTCATATCAATCATTAGTTAACCTCTATTATACTTTGAAATTCGAGAAAGCATGGAACTATACAAAAAGGCTTATACACAACATGTATTATTCAATATAGCATGATTTCATTTAGTATTTAAAATTTATACTAGAAATGGGACAAAATTGCGTAGCTAATTTTTTTTTTTTTTCTTTTAGAGAGAGAGAGAGAGAGAGAGAGAGAGAGAGAGAGAGAGAGAGAGAGAGAGAAAAGCAAGTTTTGTTTTTTTTTTTGGTTTTTTTTGTGAGAGAGAGAGAGAGAGAGAGAGAGAGAGAGAGAGAGAGAGAAAAGCAGGAAGGACAGCGATGGTGATCGTCGACGTTTGAAGCAAGGATGAGGTTGAGCAGGCAGCTCAAAGCACCCACGTTCTTGCCTTCACAATCCAGGCTCAAAGTATTCCTGATCCAGGATTTTGGGTACCCATCTTTGGCTTTTCTTTGATGTTGTTTCTTCACAAAAGTTTGGTAGCTCACTATTGCACGAAGATCCAACCCTAGACCCAGACATTGAAGCTTGCTGCTGCATTTTTGAGAATTTTCTGGAACGGCGTGATGCCTTCTGCTGATTGCTTAGGATCTTTGGATGGACTGAATGATGCGATTACACTATTCCATGCTAATTTGTCCTCGGGGCTGCAAAGACTGGAAGAATCACATGCTAGAAATTTTATCACTATAGATTGGCTGCAGCAGGCTGTGGATCTTCTCAGATCCTCTCATGCCACTGTTCTCAGCCTTGTGGAGAGGTTGCAAGTCGAGGAATGGATCATTGCATATATGGATCAGACGGTGAATCTTTTGGATGTGTGTGATGCTTTGAAGAAGGGCATTTCCAGGTTGGAGGAGTATGACGGTTTAGTTGAGGTAGCTGTTGAAGCTCTGCAACAGGGCATCAACAGCACAGCTCAGCTGAATAGGGCACTACAAGTTTTAAATGCTTGCAAAGAAGAGGGGGTTATAATGCACCAAGACAACAGGCAGCTGGTTGAGATGAGAATTGAGAGAGAGGGAAGGCTTTGCTTGAACATAAATGACAGGCATGTAGGGGACAGATATGCAAAGTGGTCTGGTTTTTGGGGGGTAATTTACCCTATGAAGAACACAACTTCTTTCATTTCAAAGATTCTTCTGTGGGGACTCCTGCATGTGGATAGCTCTCACTCCTCTAAACTGGTAACAATCTGTTCTGAAAGTTCTTGGGCTCTATCTATCTACAATTTGCAGCAAAGCATCAACAAACAGATCAGCCTGAGGGTCAGTCAGGGGAGAGAGGAAAAAATACTTCTAGAAGAATTTGGAAAGCTGCATGCTTGTTTGGAAAATTTGTTCTTTCAGGTGCGCTCACTTCAAGAAAGGGGTCTAGTCAGAAATGGAATCAAAATGTCAGAAGTGAATAAGCTAAGGCTGAATTCTGGCACTCTCAAATCTGGGTTGGAGGCTTTGGACTGGCATGTAAACGATCTTTTTGATGATATAGTAGAGGGTAGAAGAAAGTTACTCTCTGCACTAAGTCAATCTTCTGGGAGAATGGTTTAGTAGCTGGATGGATGATCAGAAGCATCTACATGTACTTCAAATGCGAAAAGAGAAGGCACATATCTGAGGGCTATGCCATTTCCTGGCGTTCTTGAAGGACAGGGTATGTCATAGATGTTGTACGCACCTTTTACTTGTTGCTGCAAACTGGAATTTTGTATCCTTCAACAAAATGGCTCATGACCTCTGCTGTACAGCCATTAGAGTTATTTCACCTTATCTAAATATGTACTCTGAACCTGCATCAGCTTTGTACTTACTTTATATATGCAGGCAAAAGGTTTATAAAAAGGGCTCCTCCATATAGCAAACTTAGTTGGACAGATGAGCTCTTTTGTGCTCAGATATGTGGCAAAGTATATGAACTGAGTAGTTCTGTAAATAGAGTTTTGAGGATATATATTTGTGATTTTCAGAGACGATTTTATAATCTGGCTTGATACATTCAAGCCCACTTTTTGGGTCAGGGTCTTGTGTATAATCTAAGGTGTTCTGGTTTTTTTTAGAAGAGGCTTGGTGGTTGGGTGCTTCACTCATAGAATCAATGAACCGTCAACGGTTCACTACGGTTCTCAGAACCGTACAATGAACCGTACGGTTCACAATTTGTTTGTAAGCAGAAGCGTGTGAACCGTTTCAAAATTAATTAATCAATTAATTTTTTTTTTAATGAGGGTATAAAACGAGCTATAAGGTGGGGTTTTGGGAGGGGAAATTTAGGAAATTAATTAATTAATTAATTAATTAGGTGAACCTTACCACGGTTCAAGGAACCGTGGTACGGTTCCTTCCACGGTTCCCAGAACCGTGGGTTCTATGGCTTCACTAAACAGATTTGGACATACAATCAAATACAAGCTTCTAATCCTTTTTCTATATGAATGTTGTGATTTTTTAAAGCAGCTTACTTTGCCTTTCTTGAACGAATGTTGGAAAAAGGAATTAGTCTCATAGTTAATCACGATCCCATTTTGTACTCTGCTCCTCAACAAGGAAATTTTAATGCTATCACACTATTCTTTTTGCCAGATAGCTGACTATTTTGTGTTTGATATGTATGTACCACTAGAGTTCGTGCTTAAGCTAGTTATGTTTGTATATTGTTATGAAATCAATCACAGAATTGGCATAATATCGTTTAAAAGAACGACTTGGTGGAAAGACTGAATTGATTCTGCAGGATAAGCTAGTATAGCTCACCAAGTTACTGAGTACCTGGTTCGTTGGAAAGGAAGTTTTGAAGACAAGGACACTTAGGAAAAGGAACAAGACCTTAGACTGAAATTCTCACATTTTGTGCTTTAGAAGAGAAGCCTTCTAAGCGGGAGGAAATGTTAGCCTTGGGTTCGAAACCCAACTTGAAGCTGAACGCGACTGGGCCCGTTGACTTGACCAGTTACTCGTGGACCTGCATGGTTGCCACATGTCATGATCTAGGATGTGTGCTAGGCTTGAAGACTCCTACCTTGGAGGTATACAGGGAGATGAGGTCTCAGTAATTGACCATTCATTGTATCTACCTAGGAGAATGTGGATGGTGAGCACTTGTGCACAACCAGGATGAGTGCTAGCCTGAGGTGGGAGATGGTTGAGAGCCTTGGCAATGGTATGGGACACTATCAGGGTTGGAGGTCGGATCTCGCTTGTCACAGGTCACGGGCCAAGGCACGGAGGGTGGATCTAGATTGGATCTTACGGCGAGGTGGATCGTGTGATGTTCGGTTCCTTGTGGGTAACCGACACCTGGTGGTTTGTGGGAGAAAGAGGTTGTAACACCAGGGAAGTCACATAGTAAATTCCATAGATAGGTCATCCATTGTGAATGAGGAATAGACCACTATTGTAAGAGCAGACAAGACTCAATTTAGACAAAAAAGTGCTGCAAAGAGTGGAAAAACGTCATAACAATATGAGACCAAGCATCAACCATCGCATTATTTGTTCTTGAATGATTACGGACTATGAAAATATTGATCACTCAGGTCTTTTGAGTCGAGATATCGAAGGGACTGCTGATCTATGAATGTGAAAAATCGATTATGGTATAATTAATGCTACTGAAAATGGAAAGTAGCTCTTTTTTGTGGGTGGAGTAATGACTTATAAAACAAAGTTTACAATTTTCACATACAATGACTCCTCAGCCTTTATGAAGTAGGGCTCCCATCCCAACTACACTGTCATCGGCTATGAATTTCGTATAAAAGTCGAGTAAACATCTAATATGACTAGTAATGAGTCATGTCTTGTGGGTATCAAAAGTAATTTGATATTAATGTGACCATAAGAAAGAGTAGTGCCTTTGCAGAGAGGACTTCAATTGCTTCTCCTCTTAATGCTCTTCTTCACATGGACTGAGATGAGTGTCGATAAAAAAAATTCAAGATTCTCCCTTGGTTCTTTGCCATCAACAACCCATCACATATTGTGCCCTTCATAAGTAGTTATGGTTTGCCCGTTTTGGTTAGGAAAAAAATATTATTGAATGGATTCATTGTGGCAATTCACACAAAGTTCCTCGAGGAGACTCCACTCAAGCGCTGCAAAGGATTACAATACCAATGGGCTATCATGTTTTCCTAGATCACAAAATGTACAAGTAAACTAGTCAAGCAAATTGAAGAAGCGTCACCAAGGACGAAGTCGGTAGAACCAATCAACTATAAAAGAATAGAGATATTAAAGAATGATCGAACTAGGAGCAAACAATCAATTAATCTCATCAGAGCTATTACTCTTGAAAAGTGAAACCCTAGGACGAGTAGGATCAACATAAGCTTCACAAATTCATAGCACTATAACAAAGATTCTAAAAGAATGATATCATGACAAAGAAAAGGCTATGTTTGATCCGGAGTCAATGTGTTCCACCAATAAACAACCTAAACAAAAAGAGATGTTACGACTTTCAAAACATGAAAAAATAGGATGTGGTAATGGTGATTAACTAGCTCCTTGACAATGATGTTAAGTTTTAATCTTGGCAAGTTATGCAAAGCTTGCAAGAATGTGCATTGAAACCAAGGTGTCATCATGTAGCATACGAATGGAGCTATGGGCAAGCTTGAATCTCGTCAACCTTACCAAACAAGGGAATGAAAGCAACCATAAATAAAGCTATGGACAAAACTATGATTTCCACATTGAAAAGCAGGTCTTCATAAAAGATGGCTTAGATACTACAAAATCACAACCAAAATATACTAGAATAAAAACAACCACATCAAATTATTCTATTTGCCTCAAAAAATGCAACATCATAAGATTAAGTCCAAAGAGAGTAAAAAAGGAAATAAAAATAGGATAAGGTATGAGTGGAGGAGAAGAAAGATTTGGGGGACGAAGAAGATGTTAGAAGACTGTGAGAGAAGCAAAGGACGAGAGAGCAAGAGAAAGGAGGAGAGAAATGTAAAGCAAATGAGTGAATGAGGTCCACACATACAAGAGATTTCGGCTTTGTATACAATGAAAATAAGACTCTTATGATGTGGTCACCTCTTATTGGCCCTCTTATTCTCAAGGTCTCTTTAAGCTAACAAAATACTATTTATTTTAAGATAGAGAAGAGGCTCGTCTGTGAGTTTCTTCTACCCATCATGATCTAACAAAATGGTAGCCCATGGTGTGCTACTCTATTTATGCCACTAATATACATCAACTTTTAAACATAGGTCCATCACAATATTTTTCTTCCTTTTTAGATATAGGTTTTTTTAATTATGGAAAAAACGTTCTTGAAGTTTAAAAGCTAGCATGTTGGCATGCTAGCCTACTATTTGTTTCTTTTCAAGAAAATGTAATCTTTTTTCAAAACCTTTTTAGAAAATGAATTTTTTTTGGGAACTGATTCAGCTAGCATGCCAACTTGATAGGCGAGTTGGCTTTTGAAGTTAAAAAAAATTAGAAATTTTGAATTTTTTTTCTTCGAAATTTCATTTGTGAGGTAGCAAGCTGGCGTGCTAGCCTTGACAACAACTCATAAACCTTTTTTCTATAAGCAAATCAAACCTTTGTCTAGAAGGTAGAAAAGTGTCGTTGATGGACTTATTTAACTGTCTTTGTTACTCTTTGAATATAGGTTTATTTTTATTATGAAAAAATGTTCATAAAGACATCAATGTGCTAGCCTACAAAAATAAAATTCAATATATATATATATATAGATATATAGATATATAGATATATATATATATATTAGCCAATTTGGCTAGCATGTCGGCATGCTATTCAAATCGGCTTAACAAAAAAAAATTGTAGGCTAACTCGCCGGTGTGCTAGCTTTTACAACTTCATGAACATATTTCCATAATACAAATAAATTTTCATTTAGAGGATAATAAAGTTATTTTGAGTTAGTAATGATTAGTATGTGGACCAAAAAATTGCCAAAATTCATGATTTTTGCAAGTTTTTTCATGGAACTAATTGTATACTATTGTAATTTGCTTTGTAGACCTTGCATGAGTGTTTATCAACATCTTTTGAAGTTGTGAATGGAGAATCTAATCCATAAAGGGTGTAGCAGACCAAAAACAAGCTGAAAATTACTTGTTTTTATGCTATTGTTGTGACAAATCGGTAAGAGGATCACTGATGGAGACAATCCAACCTATTTTGTATCTCTCTTGGCCTTTTTGACAAAGCTATATGACCTACAAATTGATTGTCGAAGGCTTATGCTCCGCCTCTCCAAAGTTTGTAGCTAGTGCGCCCTCCAAGAAATGGTTCTCTTCGTTCTCAGCCTATACTTTAACCTCTGGAGCTTATTGAGAGCTTCACTGAACTCTAGAGGCTAGCAGAGACTATTGGTAATGGCTCTTGGAGGCATGCATAGCAGATAGGTCATATTGGAACCATACCTCCTAAAAAAGTGTGCCTTCCAACAGATTCTTTGAATTGTTTGTACTCGGATAGAGGTGGCAGGATGACATGGCAGCCATCTCAAAAACATGCCTACCCTCTATATTGTGCTTTAAAGCGACCAATTTGGTGCACTGTAGCTCAAAATATCGTCACCTAAAGTTTTGTTTTTTTCATTGTAAAAATTGCCAAATTTTCAAATTGTTCTAATGCATGTCTATTTTCCTTGACGTTAGGGTACTGTGCTTTTGGAATTTTGTTATAATTTACCATAAGACATGGCTAATGGACTCTAAGTAACTGGGTTTTACATAAAAAATTTATGTAATGACAATTGGTGACTGATGTGTGCTTGCATGCCAATGAGACATTGGTTTAGTGACTTTGAAAATCGAACTGAATATTTATTGATCGATTTTTGTTGCCTTTATTACTAACAGCATTTTCGTCAAAAATTTGAGTTACATAAAAAAATAAATTATTTCAATTTTTGTGAAATGAATTTAGGTGATTGAAATGACCATACTGAGAATTTAGTTCAATTGGATTTGGTCACAATGTTTTCACTAAAGTATGAAACATCGATAATTCCAAAGGGGAGATTTAAGGACTATAAGAACTACAATGGTAAGCTTCGATGTTGATCTAATGTTATGGGGTATTTTGTGATCTGAGGTTTAACTCGCATCCTAAATGGGTATCTCACAATTTGCAAATTCGAAAACTCTTAAAGCTATTTCTCACTTTCTTGAACCCTTATTTCTTAAAAATTTCTCAAATACTAAAAATCAAATTGACGTCTTTCAAATGACTAATATCATCATGTGAATTACTACTTATATGAATAAGGCTTGGAATTCAAGTAAATTCCAGGGTTATTGTATCAACACCTTTTGATCCTAATCAAAAGCTTTTCAAAGAAACTATCTTAAAAAGTCAATGAAAAGCTGAAAAAGAGTCTAATGGGTAATTTAAACTACCTAACTAGCACAGGTCTAAAAGATGCTAAAAGGTGTGGATGGATCTAACATTCTTGATGTTGATGTAAAGGATCCTACTGTGGATGGTGATGTTGATGGACCTTCATCAAGTCAAAAGCCAAGGAAAACATCAAGGGAAATACAAGTACCTTCAAAGCTCACATATGATGAAAAGGGTAAGCAAGTAGTTTTTGGAAATTATGTTGCTTTCCTAACCTCTTTTAATGAACCTACAAGTGTATTTGAAGCAAAGAAAGAAGAGGAGTGGATCCAAGCAATGGATCTTGAGTATCAAGCACATAGTATCTTGAGTATCAAGTCCGACCTGGGAAAATGTATGGGCAAGCAACAAAAATGATCTTAAGATATTTAAATTGAACTCAAAATCTTTGGCTCATGTACTGCAGAGCAAATGTTTCAAGTTACAAACTATGTGAATACTCATAGGACATAATATTAATAGACGATTGACTATTAAAAACTACCAACTTGTTAATTAAGTTGATTGAAACTGTTATTGCAAATGTTTGTTTGGTGTCTTGGATGTAGCACCAACAATATCACTTTGTAGTAACCAAAACAACACTCTTATGGCAAAACATCTCATCTTCCACACAAAAAAAAAGCACATTAAGATTCACTTTTACTTTGTTCCAAAAGAACTTCAAAAATACAATGTGGATCGATATATTTCCAACTCAAGAGCAAGTTGCAATTTTTTAACAAAGTCTCTTTCACAATATAACCTTCATTTTATTATACCTTATACAGATATTGCATTTAAACCTTCAATTAAGATGGTAGGCAAAGAACAAAATATGCCATGCATGCATAAGCACATTATATGATTTTTTAATCTAGATGTGAAAAGAATGGTTGTAGGTAATAAACTCAAACTTAGTCACAGAGATTTGGCATGCTAGATGGCATACTATAATAACATGCACAAAAAGTCAATATATGTTTATTCATCTTTCATTAAATTTGAGAAAAAAATAATCATTTTGGTGTGCAGCTTAATGTTCCTTCATATTTGCGCGCCATAGAGTCCTGTTGCATTTCATAGCATGCAATGATTGAGATTATAGAGAGATCAAATTTTAACTACACACAGTTAGCTCGTCTTTCGACACTAATTGAAAAGCTTAATATTGTTGATTTTGTTTCTCATACATTTAGTCGATGATGTTTTGTTACTCAAAAGTCTAATAATGCTAATGTTGTTTTGGGTATGTTGTCTAATGGGCCCAAATGACACACCTTTCATGTTTTTGCATGTCAACATTTCCTTTATAAAGTGAGGAGTTTATGTGAATATTACCTAATGAAATGATTAGCAAAAATGTCTACAAGTTACAAAAGTTGTACAATTCAATGAAAAAAGCTTTGAAACTAAGAAAATATTGATACAAAGCTTTTTTGTAATCTTGATAATACTAAAATAAGCTTGTGTCCCATTTCCTTCATCAAGCACTTTGAGTTGACAGAAGTATCTACTTGCACATGTCACAATCCGCTTTACTGCATGGACTAGTTTTTCCCCCTAAAAAGAAGCAAAAAACATTCACATAATAAAATAGTATTCTTTTTCAAACACATACCAAATCCACCAAACATGTTGTATCATAGAACGAGTTCCGAAATGCTGATTCCGAGAGTGTTCCAAAAAGGTGCCAAGATCCGATAGCATTCTAGATCAGAATGTTACAATTTTTTTTTTTTGTTTTTTTTTTTTTTGTTGGCATGAGAAAAAACAAAATTTAGGGATATCAAAAATATTCCAAACACATTGCAAAGCATAGTACTTACTATTAACTGAACAAATTGTAGTAAAGTCAAGTTCATTCACTAACTGAACAAAGCATTTAGGCTTTAGCATGCTACATACCAAAATTGAAACTTGAAAGCAATCACATAGTGCAAACAACAGTGCTAAGTGTATATGATACAAAAACATGAAAATTGATCCACATTCCACAAATGCCTCATGAGAATGATTAATATGTTTGATGTCATAAACAATAAAGCTCTACTATATACAATCAGTCGGCCAATGGCCAAGTACATGAGTATGATAGATGGACAATGGACTCATAGAATCATGTGACACAAAATAAAACCCTAAATCTCTATGAGTCAAAAGCATCATGATCAAATGAGGATTCCTCCTCATTGCTACCATTGGTAGACAAGTAGGAAGATAGGGAATCCTCCTACTAGAGTATGTGCATCTATAACTGAACCTCTGCCCCTGCCTCTCCCTCTCTCCCTTTGCCCTTGCCTCTGCCTGTAGGTCTATCAAGGCCACTGCTCCCTTTGCCTGTGATACTGCTATCTTTAGCTCAACATGCAAATCCATCAGGCATACCCTACACCTACCCCTCCCACTACAGACAGGTGATGCAGGCCACCCCACATCTTCTCCATCTCATCGGCCAAGACCGGATCATCATCATCCAATTCCTCCTTAGCCGCATCCCCACCCTCCTCTCCTGCATCTCTGCATCAGCCTTGGACATGGATCTAGTGGTCCTGTGTTGCATGACATGCCAACTCCTGATGATACTCCAAAAAGATCTCATCATTAGCCACAGCCTCTATGTGTGCCTGGCCTGCTGCAATGTCCATGGATCTAAGGCACTCTTCGAGATTCACATGCCTAAGTGTACCATCTCTCTGCATGTGCCTAACTAGCCTCAGGTTGGTGGTGCACTAAACAAACTTGTTCAGCCTCATGGTGGGCGTGCATGTGCTCCATCCTGTGGTCTCTCCCCAACACCTCCCATATCACCATAGAAATTGCTGCCTCTACCGAACCTGGGCCACTACCCTTAGTAGGCCCTCCCCCAACTCCCCAAATGGAAAAGCCTTTCCTGTAGATGATGGCCAATGTCAAGTTCTTCATTTAAATGCATCAAACACTTACTATCCAAATTCCTAGACAAGTACTTGTTAATAAAGCATTTTTACATATACATTACTCTACATATGTGGGCCATACGTCAAACACAAGTAGTTAGGAAGTGGTTGACGATGTCAAACACGGAGAAGGAACATTGAGAGTTTAGACAATGTCCCAAGAAAAAACTGCTACAACTAAGAGGTCCAAGAACATCCATGATTTTTAACGACCAGGATTTTTAGATCAAACATGAATCCATATAAGTGACCCCATGGAAGTAAGAAATACTGCCCTGAATATCGGCACTTGCTGTATGAACTTGTGGGCGGTGAAGTAAAATTCATTCAAGTTAGATCTGGTGGAAGATATTGAGACAATGACACGTTTAAAAGCTTGTACTTCATATGCTACTTTGACAAGATAGAAGCATTTGCATTGCTGCATGCCTCTTCTAGCTAGCATTTTCAACTTTTTTACTAAGACATTGATGACATGTCCTACCACCCATGATTTGTCAGAGATCTTGAACAGCCTTCATTCAGCAAAAATTTCTACTGAGCATGCTTAAAAGACCCATGCATAAGACCTTTTACCCCATGCATAGTTGATTCAATCTATGCAAACTTGGAATAATGAATGCAAATGAAAAAATCATGCCTTTGATGAATCAACAAGCTTTACCAGTACATTTCACAAGGAAACATATTAAAGTTGATCACGTCAATGACTCACTATCAGCCATTGATGTCAAAATAGAACTTTGCATGACTGCCAGCCGGTACTACTGTAGTCACCTTTCCTCAAATTCACCTTTCATTTGCAAGATTGCTGAGTTCTGCAAGAAACAGAAATACACGTCACTAACATTTCATCATACTCCAGAAAGAAAATAGCATTTCCTATGATGGTATGTACTCTGCACATTCGAAGATTAAAAAAACAAAGTACAAAATAGATATGACCAAACCAAGCCAAAATCTTTGTGAATAATGTGCATCAGACATTTGAAATGTATCACCTGTGTAGTGGAATCAGTCTGCCGTAGAGTTAACATTTTCAGAGTTCACTGATGGACTCTGATGTCTTCTGGGTGTCCTTACTAGCTCCTCTGCAGCTCTAAATGCTATTTCACAACAATATAGAAACCATAAGGAAGACAACGTTTGCAAAATAGAAATTTATCTTTTAGCCTGGATTGCCTAAATCAGTAAAACTCGTTTCAGAATTCCATAAGTAACCAATCATGTGTAGTTCATTATAATCAACCATATAAACACAAGCAAAATATACAGCTTGAAATTCTCTCACGTTGCTTGCTGATGCATGCACCGAGAATACAAGCGATGTAGCCCATTATCAAGTCTTTTGAAGTGGCTTGTGATGTTCAAAGGTTAAATTGAGTCTTTCATAATTTTAAGGGCCCTCACAAGTAGTGGAGTGAAAAGAACAGCATTTCGTGCAATATCCAGTACCCATCCAGCAAACGGTAGAAAAGAAGAATGAGCCGTTCCCTCCATCGTCTCACCATTCTTCTCACAGGCGACCTCCTAGCCCAGATCTGCCTAACATTCACTCGTGTCACAAACCAGCCACCAGCTCATGCCACTCCCTGAGACATAACTATGACATGCAAGATATTCTAAAACCTTCTTACCACTGTCTCTTATATGACACAGAATGGACTACTGACCAGTCAACTGCTTTTTAGGATATCCTTTTAACGATTTTCCGGGGTTCACATAGCCTCAGGTAATTAATAGCACATCTTTGACATCTCCAACATCTGGAAAGATATCCATCCCTTCCAAGTTCCTCCAAACCTCTTAATGTTTGATTCTGATCAGGGACTGAATTGGCTCAATGCATCACCTTTTTCACGTTCCGTTTAGCCAACCCAAACGTATTCTGCATGAATTCAAAATTCAGTTGTTCATACCTGCAAGTTTGTGTGATTGATCCAATACTTTTTTGTTCAGTTGTAAACCATCTTAAATCCTTCATAATCTCTTCCAAGATAATGCTAGTGAACAAATACAAGCTGGAGCCATCATTTCCATTCCAAAATCAGATCTTCAACCTCAAATTACATTACAACAAGCTTATGGTTTGATATTGACTATCTAGAGGTGCACACTTTGCTATCCAATCACTTTCCAACTCAAGGAGTTAGCTCCATGGACTGAGCTTCTTTGTAGAATTTCCAACTTGTAAGCTACATCAATCACTCATTTTGAAATTATAAGGTCCGCGATGTTTTGCAAACAACTTGTAATGCTTACGAATCCACATTAGCTGTACATCCTTTGGGATTCATAATTACACCTAATGGACTTACCAAAAGACTTGAAAAATCTTTTTAAGGTTGCACGATATTTGGATTAACCTTGAGCTCTAGACATTTTCTTGCATAAGCTATAGCATCTCTCATATTTCCTACAGGAAGCATCTAGTGAAGTAATCGTCAAGGACACTCACCACATCAATGAGTAGCTCACGAATGTTGAATGAATTCTCACGATTACCTCCAATTCAAATGTTTTTACATCATTCCTCACCAAAATAAATGTTGCCATCTTCTTCAACCGATCTAAAATCATCAAAATAGAATGATAAAACTATTAGATCCTTGAAGACCAGTAACAAAATCCACGAAAATGCTTTTCCACCTTTTATGGGGAATTTCCAATGGATACAACAATTCTCTAGCTCTTCAATGTTAAAATTTATTGAAGTAACACTACTTACAAGCAACAACACAACAATTTTCATCTTTGGCCAACGAAATCACTTTGTACTGAATCATAGTTCCAAACTCCAATGAATGCTTCACCATAAAAGACTTTAAAACATCAATACAAATGCTTGATCACGCCAAGCCATGTATTTATAGAGCTCACTCCAGCTATACTATTATTTTTTGTAGCAAGTAGCAATTGGAAGTGATACATATACTGAGTACCTCCTAACTGCTTATGGGATAATACTCTAACACTATTGCCATTTATCTCATACCATACAAGGTCCGTTTGGAACACGTTCCGGGATTTTGGCCTAAAACAAGACCCTAGAACTTTTTTTTTTATATGGGTGTCAAAAACTAGCTCTTTGATGGGGGGATTTCATGGTAAATTTGGCAAAAAAATTTATGTACTGTAGGAGCCTACAGATCCCCAATAATACCTAGGTATTGCTGATTTACTAATCCATGATGCTTTGATTCACTAATTCACAAGACTTGGAAGATACAAACTATCAAAAGATTTTAGCTTCCTATCTCCTTTATGGTAGCCAACCCCTTGAAAGCCATATCAGCTTGATTCTAAATGTTGAGAAGTTCTCATATCAAGTTACACCATTAAACTTTTGATTGCTCCATAGCACTCTCCCCCTATCATAGCACTCTCCCCCCTATCATAGCCTTTTGCCATTTTTAGGGTTTATCACGAAGGCCAAGCCAAGAAGCTGAATGAAGACATAATCCCCCGCAGAGTTGTGATGGCTACAAAGGGAAAATGATGATGCAAAATTGGAATAGATTGGCTTCACAAGTGGGGATTTAATGAACAGGACTCAGCTGAGGGTAAGATTTGATTGATCAAAGGCATTTGCAAAGGTCTGCTAAAGTTCTAAAGAAAAGCTACCTTTCTACTGATCAGAAGTCAATTTGATGCTCATACATGGAGAGCAAAATTATCAATAGGACAATTCTACATGCAACATTTAGAACCAGAAAGTCAAAAAAAAAAATTGGAATCAAACCTGTCAAACAAATCGAGTCTCATCACAACAGTTTGAGATTGAGATTGGACGTTTCCACGGTATCCCACGTGAGGAGCGGATCTGCCGGTTATGTTCACTGTTTGAGGTGGAGACAGAGGAGCACTTTTTGATCAGATGCCCAGTCTACTACGAGATTAGAGGGAGATAGCATTGCCTCTTCAAAGAGACTCCGGTCAAACTGCGGTCCCTTATAGCATTTGATGACCAGAGATGTGTCGCACTTATGATCAGAGATGTTTTTACTACGACAAGACCTACACCAGCCATCTGCACCTTGATACACAACTCCAGATCACATCGTATTTCTCCCGCAGGAGATCGCGTACGGACCCTAGATCGGATGATAGTGGCAACAACAGTGACTCTTTACTACATAGAGGCCAGAGACGGCTACTACTCATATTGCCCATAGAGCCACTACTCAGACGACCTCCTTGGTGACGCGGCAGCATCTATCGAGACCACCTCCAGGCGTTATCCCCATCACATCCTTCTTTCATAGCAGCAGTACTTGATGGCACGGAGATATACCATTATCTTATTGGCATCACTAGACTTTTTAGACCAACTTTATGTTCATAGTATAGTACATTGGCATTTCATTTTTCTTTTTGTTACGGAGACGTTTCATACACTCCCATTGTACCACACACTTGACATGTACCTTTTTTGGTCTTATATGCCTATTGGCATGGAGAAGACATTAATCAAATCTCTCTCTCTCTCTCTCTCTCTCTCTCTCTCTCTCTCTCTCTCTCTCTCTCCATGTTGTCTCCTGCTCCCCTCTCTTCGCTGCCCTTCATCTATACCTCCATCATCTTTCTCACCTCCCCATCTCCCTCACCTTCTCCGCTGTCCCTCATTACTAACTCCATCATCTTCCTCACCTTAATTGTTGTCCCCTCACCTCCCCCACCATCTCCCTCACCTGCATCGCTGTCCCTACACCTATCTTCTTTGCAGCCCTCTCTTCCTCACCTCCATCGCTGTCCCCACGCTCACCTTCTTGCTGCCCTCATCTTCCTCACTCCATTGTTGTCCCCTCACCTCCCCCACCATCTTCCGCACCTTCATCGCTGCCCCCACATTCTGCCCACAGCATCTGCTGAGGCATGGCTGAATGGCATTCGGTGAGTAGAAAGGGGAATAAAAACCCTCCTTCTTCCTTTGTATTTTCAGCCACCCTCTATTGTGGCCCCAAACCCTTTTACCTTGCCTAAACCTTCCCCTCCTTTGTCGCTACCCTCCACTCCTGCAGCCTCTAACCCCTCTTCCATGTCCCCTACCTCTTCTACTCTTTCATCTTCTTCTCCCTCCTTCATCCCTTCCTCCTCCTCCAAATCCTCAAGACCATCTTCATCCCCTTCGTCTACGTCTCTTTCTGATGCACTTTCATCTAGACTCCCTCAGTTCATTGAATCTCTCCAACAGACCAATGAATCTATGCTTGCCTTAATCAAGTAACGAGCATTCCAAATCTCCACTCCGGAGAATATGATTATGGCCCTCCAAGGCAAAGTCGGCTTTCTTGGGGCTGATGTTACTTATCTCAAGAGTGAATTGGAGTCAGATGAAGAGACAGAAGAAGTCGGCAATGCAGATTCGGAAGACCTGGCAAAGCAGCTTCAGGAGCAGGTTCTCTCCCTGGAGCAGCAGTTTCAACAATCGAAAAACTCTTGGACCGATGTGCTCAGAGGATCCAAGCAGGTTGTTTCCGAATCTATTCAAGAACATCAAAAGAGGGATCTCAAGGCCCTCAATGTCAAAATCAGAAGAGTTTCTTTTGCGGGTAAGGACCTCGTGGCTGAGGCAAATGCTTTCATTCAATCCACCTTTGGTCTCAAAGAGGATGTCGTATCTGCAGCTTGGGTGGGTAAGCTCCAACCCACCACAGTGTTTATGTGTTTCAAGGATGCTTTGCTTCGTCAAAAAATTCTACGTAAAGGAAGCTGCCTAAAAGGATCTACCACTTTATGGATGAAGACTTAACGCCTATTCAATGGGCTGAGAGGAACAAAATTATCACAAATGCTAAGGCCAACAGTATGCGGGCTCTCTTTCGAGACGGACGCCCAGTCTTAGTTAAAATTGCAGAACTTCTCCTGCGTGAGAGATGTTTGAGCTATAGTCTTTCTATTTCATCTCCTGCGTGCGAGATGTGCTTTTTCATAGCGAATTAAGTTTAAAATTGTGTTTAATCTGTTTTTTCAGTTTGACGACACTGTTCCGTCTGGGTTCCATTTTCTATGATGTACTCCTCTTGTCTTATATGCCTTATAGCATGGAAAAGACGTTAATGAAATTTCTCTATGTCTCTATTTCTCTCTCTCTCTCTCTCTCTCTCTCTCTCGCTGTTCCATGGCAGCTCCTCCTCGCGCCCCTGCTGGTAGATCAGCACGATCCCCAGCCACCTCCTCACTCACCTCCCTCACTCACCACTCACCTCCCCTCGCTGCCCCTTCCCCTAACCCCCTCGCTGCTCCCTCTCCTTCCCTCGCTGCTCCTTCTCCTTCTCCTTCCCTCGCTGCCCCTTCCTGTAACCTCCTCGCTGCTCCTTCCCCCCTCGCTGCCCCTTCCCTCGCTGCTGCTCCTTTCCTCGCTGCTCCTTCTTCCCCCCTTGCTGCCCCTTCCCTCGCTGCTGCTCCTTCCCTCGCTGCCCCCTCCCTCGATGCTGCTCCATCCCCCCCCCTCGCTGACCTCCCTGATCTCCTCCTAGTTGCCACCCCCTCACCCATCCTCCTCGCTGAACCCTCCTTGTCACCCCCCTCACCTCACCCCCTCGCTGATCTCTCACCTCACCCCATTGTCATTCCAGCCCCCCCCCCCTCGTTGCCACTTCACCTCACCCCCTTGATGACCCATCTCCCTCTCCTACTACAACTCTCACCCCCCTCTCTGATGGCTGCTCCCCTGATTCAGCTCCTCTTCTGTCTTCTGACCCTATTCTTCCCACACCTACCATTGCTCACTCTTCCTCCTTCACGGCACCACAGTCTACAGCCAATATTCCGTATACGCCTTCTAAATCGATTGAACTTTTCTCATCTTGGCAGATTGATCAATTCAAGGCAGATTTCCAATTTTTGCGGTATGAAATTTCACAGCTGAAAGGAACGGTTACTTCTTTGGTCAACGAGAAGAAGCTATTGCAGTCCAAGGTTGCCTCACTCTAACAATCCATCGGAATCAAACAGGCCGCAACTTCGGAATCCACCACCAACATGCTACGGGAGCTAGAAACCAAGATTGAGAAGCAACACGAAGAGGCCCTTTCCTGGGCATCAGTTTTGAAAAAGGGCACCAAACCCAGCGCTCCCATCTCCTCAGTTATCTCAGCCACCATCTCGGAAGAGAAATCTCGAGACCAAAACCGCATGGAGGACCACTAGAGATGCAGCCACACTCATTCTTCGTTTCACCTCCCTCGAGAGTCGTCAAGATGCTTTGCGGTGCAGAGCTAAGCTACGTGGTACCACTATCTACATGGACGGCGACCTCACATATATCCAGGTAGAGGAGAGGTGTAAGGCCTTTCAGGCAGCCCGTGAGTCTGGCAGACGAGTCATTTACCGAGATGGATGAGTGCATTTTCTTGACAGCGCACCTAGCAGCTCCCAGTGCTAGGGATTTGGGGTCCCCGGGTTTGGGAGTGCCCCGGGGCCCCACCCACACCATCTCCGGATTGGAGTATGGAACTGTGATGGTTTACACTCATCCTCCATTGCTGGCGACTTGATCGATTTCATCACTGACAGACATTTGCTGCTCTTTATGGAGACTCATGAGAGTCAGGAGAGAGGATTACCTATTTTTCCAGGATACAGATGGGATTCCGTGTACAGACTTGAGACTAGATCAGCTAACGGTCGTGGATCCGGAGGTGTTGCATGTTTATATAGATAGTCTCTTCATCCAAGCATTGAGTTCATCAGACACGACGAGCATGCACGGTATATATGGATTCATATTACTGGGCAGGATATTGGGTTGGACAGGGACCTCTTTGTGGCGGCCTGTTATTTTCCTCCAGAGTCTTCGTCCTTTGCTGAGGGCACAGGTTCACCCTACCTTGATTTATCGCCTGATATCATCAGATTCGCAGAGCGGGAGCATATTCTCCTCACTTGAGATTTTAATGCCCGAACCTCTTCACGACAGTCAGAGTTCTATGACATCACCGACCAGCTCCGCGTTCATGCCCTTGACAGCGATGATATGGGAGTTACCAGGATTTCAGAGGACAGCTTGGGACCTACTACCCCTTACGGTGAGATTTATTGCAGTTTGGAGAGGCCCATGAGTTAGCCATTTACAATGGCCTAACTTGTTGGCCAAAATCTGGCAGTTATACTTGTCACCCTCACAGTGGTGGACATATTGTTGTGGATTATCTCATGGGATCACCATCTTCCATACCTCTCATATCTGATTTTCATGTATCTCCCACCACTCTCTCTGATCATTCCTTTCTCTCCTTCGCTATCGGCCGCCTCCCACCTCCCCAACCATCCTCACACCCCCTGCTTACACGGGCACCCAAGTATACATTCAGTTCTCTCTTTACACCAGTTTACCAGGAGTTCCTAACCTCATTGCTCCATTCCTTCCCTCGCGATAGTACAGTCGAGACTCAAGCTGCCTTTCTTAGCACTTCTCTTCATACCGCTGCTTCCCTTGCTTTTCCATCTAAACGCCATAAAAGCAGAGGCACCCGCTCCTCATCGATACGACCCCCACACCCCCCGTGGTATGATGTTGAATGTCGCTCTCTTCGTCAGCTTGTCACCCATGCCCGCACTCACGATCCTCATCTCCTCCACTCCGCCAGGCGCTCTTACCGTCGCACACTCCGCCGAAAAAAGCGTATATATGATGACTCCGAAGGAACACGTCTTGTTGATCTTCTCTTCAGTTCCTCTTCAGGCGCAGTGAGTTCAGAGGCGGAAGCTCGGAGATTACATGCATTGGGGCAGGCAGGTTTCCGATCTCATTATTCTACCACTGACCATATTTTTACACTTCGAGCCTTGATCGAGGAAGCTAAGTACAGGAAAGAGAGGATTTACTGCTGTTTTGTAGATTTCAGGAAGGCCTTCGATTCTGTACCACGCTCCCTGCTCATTCAGAGACTTTGTGACCTTGGTTTCTCCACAGATATTGTTTTAGCAGTGATGGCTCTTTATGAGAAGGTCTTGGGATGTTTCCGAGATAGCAATGGCTTATCTGATCACATTTGGAGCACCATTGGGGTGAAACAAGGGTGCTCTCTTTCACCGGTTCTCTTTGGATTGTATATTGATGAGTTAGAGCGAGTCATCTCACAGTGTGGCGGGGGTGGCTGTAGACTTGGCACCATTCTGATTGCTATTCTCCTTTATGCGGATGATGTAGTACTAGTATCCCCGACCAGAGAGGGTTTGCAGAGGCAGCTGGATTGTTTACAGGGATTTTGTACCAGATGGGGGTTGGGGGTGAACACTGCGAAGACCAAGGTTATGGTCTTCAACACTTCTCGAGCCTTCATGCAGCGCCAGGAGCTCATTCAGAGACTTCGTGACCTTGGTTTCTCCACAGATATTGTTTTAGCAGTGATGGCTCTTTATGAGAAGGTCGTGGGATGTTTCCGACATAGCAGTGGCTTATCTGATCACATTTGGAGCACCATTGGGGTGAAACAGGGGTGCTCTCTTTCACCGGTTCTCTTTGGATTGTATATTGATGAGTTAGAGCGAGTCATCTCACAGTGTGGCGGGGGTTGCTGTAGACTTGGCACCATTCTGATTGCTATTCTCCTTTATGCGGATGATGTAGTACTAGTATCCCCGACCAGAGAGGGTTTGCAGAGGCAGCTAGATTGTTTACAAAGATTTTGTAACAGATGGGGGTTGGGGGTGAACACTGCGAAGACCAAGGTTATGGTCTTCAACACTTCTCGAGCCATCATGTAGCGCCAGGAGCTCATCCTAGATGGACAGGCCTTAGAGGTAGTTTCCTCTTATACCTATTTGGGGATACTCTTCTCTGGTCCTACCTTCAGCATGCGGCAAGCTGCCACCACCCGACTTGGTAAGGGGCATTCCTCTCTTGTTCAGCTTGAGCAGTTCTGTTTCAGGAAGCTCATCCGAGATGTTCGCAGTAAGTGTAGACTCTTTGATACTATTGTCACCCCCATAGCCTTATATGCAGCAGAGACATGGTGCACCGGCCTCCCTTCATCACATTGGGCCAGCATTTCACGATTGCAGACCACCATGTTAGCCCGTATGATTCGGGCGAAGCCCTCGGTTCCACATGAGATCCTTCTTGCAGAGTTTGCCGTTCCACCCATTCAGATATATGCCGCGTTCCAGCTTATCACATACATTCAGAAAATCCAGGCTCTGCCCGATGAGGATATGAGATATACACAGACAGCACTGGTCTCCTCACACTTTCTTCATGACCAGGGCTATCGACTATCGTGGTTCTCTCAGGCATCCCATTTCCTCCTTGAGTCATTTGGTATCTCCATTACAGAGCTCCCCTCAGGTACTCATCAGTATATCAGGCGCATCTTATATAGGGCATATCTCGACCGCACTCGGGGGCGACAGCTTGGGGTGAAACCCGGCTACTACTGGACTCATTTTATTGAGCTTGACATAGCAGGGGTCCCGGTCTTACCGCATTATTTGGACTCGAGACTATCACATTGCCTCAGATTTACATTGGGACAGCTCCGTGTATCATCACATCAGTTGGCTATTGAGACTGGTAGATTCCAAGGTACCCCGAGAGAGGAGCGGATTTGCCAGTTATGCTCTTTAGAGGAGGTGGAGTCAGAGGAGCACTTTATCTTTAGGTGCCCGGTAGATCAGAGGGAGATACCACTGTTTGTTCCTAGACACACCTGTCACCTTACGATCGCTCATAGCTTATGAGGATTCCCGATGCGCGGCACTCATGATACGAGAGATGTTTATACTACGACAGGATTTGTATCAGACAGCCCAGCCGAGTCAGGTTTCTCAGCCTCAAATCACTTCTTTCTTCTCCAGGAGGAGAGGACGTTTTGATGACGGTGACGATGATGATGATGACCTACTTGCCCACAGAGACCAGAGACAGCGTCCCACACATACCCATGTTGCAGCACGAGCTACTCGACCTATCACGAGGAGACCTCTTCATCCTCTCATACGACGTCAGAGACCACCAGTGGCCCTTCATGCCACAGGCCATATTACATCCTTCTATATCATCAGCACCAGCAGGACAGGACTAGATGATAACGTCATATCTCACTCATGACTGTTAGCAATATACATGCTCCCACATGTTTCTAATAGCATCACATCTATTTCAGTTTATAGCTTTAGCTCTAGATTGCTACTTTGTTACTGTTTTGGAGACGTTTCATACGCTCCTATGGTTACCACATACTTGACATGTACATTTACTAGTCTTATATGCCTTTTGGCATGGAAAAGACATTAATAAAGCTTTCTTTCTCTCTCTCTCTCTCTCTCTCTCTCTCTCTCTCTCTCTCTCTCTCTCTCTCTCTCTCTCTCTCTCTCTCTCTCTCACATACACCCCTCCAGATCAACGAAACTTTTTTCCTCTTGGCAGATCGACCAAATCAAGGCAGATTTCCAGACTTTGCGGCAAGAAATCTCACAGCTGAAAGGAACGGTTTCCTCTCTGATCAACGAAAAGAATATGTTGCAGTCCAGAGTCGCATTGCTAGAACAATCCATTGGGACCAGACAGGTTGCAGTCTTGGAATCCACCACCAATATGTTACGGGAGCTAGAAACCAAGCTTGAGAAACAACAGGAAGAGGCACTTTCTTGGGCATCCATTTTGAAAAAGGGCACCAAACCAAGCGCTCCTATCTCTTCGGTTATCTCAGCCACCATATTAGAAGAGAAGTCTCGAGATCAAAAAGCCCACAACATTGGAGTTCGCGGGATTCTGGACACACATGATGCCTTGGCTGAAGCCAAACGCTTTCTCGACACCACTCTCGGACACAGGACAGATGAACTAGATACCGCATGGAGGACCACCAGAGACGCAGCCACACTCATTATCCGTTTCACTTCTCTGGAGAGCCGTCAAGATGCTTTGCGATGCAGGGCTAAGCTACGCGGTACCACTATCTACATGGACGACGACCTCACATATATTCAGGTGGAGGAGAGACGTAAGGCCTTTCAGGTAGCCCGTGAGTCTGGCAGACGAGTTATTTACCGTGATGGACGAGTGCGCTTTCCTGGTAGCGCTCCTAGCAGCTCACAGTGCTAGGGATTTGGGGTCCCCGGGTTCGGGAGTGCCCCGGGGCCCCATCCACACCATCTCCGGATTGGAGTATGGAACTGCGATAGTATACACTCATCTTCCATAGTTGGCGACCTGATTGATTTCATCACTGGTAGAGACTTATTGTTTTTTATGGAGACTCACGAAAGTCAGGAGCGAGGATTACCTATTTTTCCAGGATACAGATGGGATTCTGTATTTAGGCCTGAGACTAGATCAGCTACTAGTCATGGATCCGGAGGGGTGGCATGCCTATACAGGGAATCTCTTCATCCGAGTATCGAGTTCATCATACATGACGAGCATGCACGTTATATCTGGATTCGTATTGTTGGACAGGACATTGGTTTGGACAAGGACCTCTTTGTGGCAGCATGTTACTTTCCTCCAGAGTCTTCATCTTTTGCAGAGGGCACAGGTTCACCATACCTTGATTTGTCACCCGATATTATCAGATTCGCAGAGCGAGGGCATATTCTCCTCACTGGGGATTTTAATGCCCGAACCTCCTCACGACAGTCAGAGTTTTATGACATCACCGACCAGCTCCGCATTCACGCCCTCGATAGCGACGAGATGGGAGTTACCAGGATTTCAGAGGACAGCTTGGGACCTATTACCCCCTATGGTGAGCATTTGTTGCAGTTTGAAGAGGCACATGAGTTAGCCATTTACAATGGCCTAACTTGCTGGCCGGATTCCGGCAATTATACATGTCATCCTCATAGTGGCGGACATAGTGTTGTAGACTACCTCATGGGATCACCATCCTCCATACCTCTCATTTCTGATTTTCACATCTCCCCCACCACTCTCTCTGATCACTCCTATCTCTCCTTCGCTATTGGTCGCCTCCCACCCCCCCAGTTATCCTCACATCCCCTACTTGCTCGTGCACCCAGGTATACATTCAGCTCTCTATATGCACCCGTCTACCAGGAATTTCTTTCCTCCCTACTTCATTCCTTTCCGCATGATAGCACAGTCGAGACTCAAGCAGATTTCCTTAGCACCTCTCTTCACACCGCTGCTTCCTTAGCCTTTCCATCTAAGACACATAAAGGCAACCACACGCGTCCCTCATCCCTACGTCCTCCACACCCCCCATGGTGTATGTGTAATAGATCCTAACACCACAGTAGGGCAAACACTAACTGATCCACCCAACCTTGCCTACTCCCTGATATAGAGTAAGCCCCTCCTAGCCCAGTGTGAGGACTGGTAGCATGCTACTGCCAAGTGTCGGCCACGTGGCACTGACGTGGCCGACTGCACGTCGGGACCCAACTGGGAGCCCTATCCTGCTGACAGGGTCCCTAGGCTGTGTTAGGCCTGCCATGGCTATGGACCGTGTTGGGGCACACTACTCACACTGTCTTGCCCTGTTGGTCATGTACACTGGACACGACCCTGACTGTGGTATCTGACCTATCTGTGTTCTCTAGGGTTCGGCACTGGTTACGAGCTCGTAACACTCCCTCCCCCTTAAGAACCGTCTTGGTCCTCTAAGACAAAGTCTGGAAAAATCTTGCGAAGGACGCTGCCTCTTTCCCAAGTGGCATTCTCAACAGGCTGATCATTCCACTTAACCAGATATTCTCGGTATAGAGTATGACGAGTCTGCGTCTCTTTACTATCAAGAATCTCCTCTGGTTCATGTGGAGGTTGTTGAGGATCCAATGGGAGAACTAGAACACTGTCCCCTACCAGATTGTCTAATCTGGCTAAGGCTTTTCGTAACTGACTTACATGAAAGACTGGAAAAACCTTACTGCTGTGTGGGAGTTCTAGTTCATAGGTGACCTCGCCTAGTCTCCTACTGATGGTAAAGGGACCACAATACCTTGGAGACAACTTAGCACACACTCCTGATTTGAGGGTTTTAGAGTCAACTGGGACTCTCAAGTAGACTTTCTCACCAGTGGAGAACTGCACATCCCGTCTGTGTGGATCTGCATAATGCCTGGCTCGATCCTGGGACTGTCTAATGCTACGCTTAGCATGTTCTATCATCTGGTTTAGGTCCTCTAAAAAGTTTATGGCTGCTTCAACTTTTTCTTGTTTAAACCCTACAGCTGTGGGTGAGCGTGGCTGAAAACCGTACATCAGCATAAATGGGCTGTATCCCGTAGCTGAATGTTTGGTACTGTTGTAAGCAAACTCTAATATCGAGAGATACTCCTCCCAATTAGTCTGCTTCTTGCTGACGTATACACGAAGCATATCCTCCAGCACTTGATTTACCCTTTCTATTTGACCGTCCATCTGTGGATGGTCGGTGGTACTCATATTAAGTTTAGTATGGAGATGATGGAATACTGCCCTCCAAAAATTTCCAGTAAACTTACTGTCCCGGTCGCTGACTATGCCGGAAGGTAGACCGTACAATTTAAATAGCCCGTCTACAAACAACCTCGCTAACTCTGGAGCTCTAACGGTTGTTTTGGTCGGAATGAAATGAGCCATTTTGGTCAGACGGTCAACTGTGACCCATATAGCGTCATTACCCTTTTGGGTTTTAGGCAGGCCTACTATAAAATCCATGGAGATACTTTCCCATTTACCAGCTGGTATTTCTAAAGGATGCAACAACCCTCCTGCCTTTAAACGCTCTGCTTTATTTACTTGACATTTCTGGCAACTGGTTACATACTGGTGGACGTCCTTTTTCATACTGGGCCTGAAAAATTGCCTACGAAGAAGCTCATAGGTCTTCTGTATGCCTGGGTGTCCCGCACTAGGATTGTCATGACATTCATATAGGACCTGCTGCCTATAATCCTCTGAATTGGGGACACATACTCTATCTCTATAGAGCAAGTACTCATCCTGAATGGAATACTGTTTCCATTTGAATCCTTGAGTCAACTGACCCTCAACCACTGGGGTTTGCTTGGGTAATACAGGCTCAGAATCCTCAACGTCATCTGACGACGTATACTCAGACTCATCATCATCCTCAACGGAAGCTGCCGTATTCTTGGATGAACTGGCACCAGCCCCGGGAACTGGTTCTAAAGTCTGTAACTGTCTGCTCTGGACTGAGTTCCAGATAGTAGAGAAGAATGCATCGTGCTGGCATTTCCCTCTCAAGGACTCGAGTAACTCATTACGAATCTGAGTAAAACTCAGTTCGTTTATCATAGGCATTCTGCTAAGGGCATCTGCTACTGTATTGAATTTTCCACGTCTATATCTGATAGACATTAAACTCTTGCATCAACTCTGCCCAACGAGCTTTCCGACCTCTAAGCTCAGGTTGATTGCAAAGGTATCTGAGACTCTCATGGTCTGTCAGGACCTCAAAGTTGGCACCATACAAATAATGCCTCCAAGTCTTAAGGGCATGGACTATAGAAAAGAGTTCCTTTTCATAGGCACTGTACCTAGTCTGAGCTGGCTCGAGTTTTTTACTCTCAAACGCAACTGGTCGTCCACTCTGAGTTAGCACAGCACCTACTGCAAAGTCGCTAGCATCTGTTTCGACCACAAATGGCTGATTGGGGTCGACGACTTTTAAAACTGGTGCTGTAGCTAAGGCTGTTTTGAGAGCATCAAAGCTCTCCTGCTGTGCGGACTCCCAAATGAACTCCTTTCCCTTCCCCTTAAGGAGATTTGTCATAGGAAATGCTATCTGAGCATATTCCTTGACAAATCGTCTGTAATATCCCGCCAGACCAAGAAAGATCTGAAGTTCCAAAATATTCTGAGGTCTCAGCCAACTGAGTATGGCTTTAACCTTATTTGGGTCCATCTTAATTTCATCTGAAGAGATAATGTGACCCAAATATGCTACTTCTTCAACGAAGAATTCACACATGGATTGTTTAGCATAGAGCTTATGCTTTCTGAGCAGTCGAAACACCTTTCTGAGGTGTTTTAGATGCTCCTTCCTCGTTTTGCTGTAAACGAGGATGTCATCTAAAAATACGACTACAAACTTACCCAAGTATGGTCTGAGGACACTGTTCATCAAGGTCATAAAGGTAGCTGGAGCATTTGTGAGCCCAAATGGCTTCACCTTAAACTCATAATGACCGTGACGAGTCCTAAAAGCTGTTTTCGAGACATCTTCCGATTTTATACGGACTTGATGATATCCCGATCTGAGGTCTATTTTGCTAAAAAACTTAGCCCCGTCGAGTTGATCAAACAACTCGTCTGCCCGAGGCATAGGGTATTTATTCTTAATTGTGACTTTATTGAGGGCTCTGTAATCTACGCAAAGACGCATAGACCCCTCTTTCTTTTTCACCAATAGGACTGGTGAGGCCCATGGTGAACTACTGGTCTGAATTTGGCCTTTCCCAAGATAGTCTGTTAACTGCCTAGTTATTTCTTCATGCTCTGTTCGGCTGACCCGATACGGAGGTTTAGAAACAGGTGCTGTACCTGGTACTAGGTTTATTACATGATCTACCTCTCTGGTAAGGGTAAACCATGTGGTAAATCTTCAGGAAAAACGTCTTAAAATTTAGACAATAAAGTTTCTAATTTACTGATTTTCTGCTGAATAGAACTGGAAATAGAAACTTCAGGAATAAACTGAAAGTCACATAAGAATACCTGATGGTCTTCGTCTCCGATTAGCTGACAGAGCTCTGAACTGCAGACCATAGGGTTGTTGGGAACATCATGCTCCCCATGCAACTGGATCTCTCGGCCTTTATGCTGAAAGCTGAGGGTGTTCTCCTGATAGTTTCTGTGGAGGGAAGGTCCTAAACTGTAGAGCCAATCTCTCCCGAGAACAATGTCTGTTCGATCCAGGTGCATTATCTGAAAGTTTATTTCATCTTGGTACCCCTGAATACCAAGATTTAACTTACTTACCATCGTTCCCCATATTTTTTTATCTTCACCCTTAGCTAATGAAACGATGTACCTATGTTGACTAGGTACTTCTGGTAGTTTAAGCTTTTTAACCAGGGTGTGGTTGATGAAATTATGGGTTGCCCCATCATCAACCATGACTCTTACTGACTGGTTACCAACTTTCCCATGCATACGTACTAGGTCATGCGGCCCAAAGCTGAAGGGTCTCGCTAGCATTGCAAAGGTCAGCTGGCAACAGTGTTCATGATCTTCATGATACACTTTGATCTCGGAAGCTGCCGAGTCACTGGGGAAACACACAGTCTGAACAAGATGAACTTGTTTTTTATCTTTCTTATCTTTTTTAGTGAAAGGCCCCTTGGGACACTGTCTGACTGTGTGTCCCTTGCCCATACACACAAAGCACAAACGTTCTTGTTTGGCTTTCTCAAAATCATCTGGTTTTAAGGGCTGTATGAGTGAAGGGCGTTTCTGAGGAGCTTCACCTTTAAATTTATCTTCTTTCTTTCTTTTTAAAAATTTCTTTTTAAATTGAAAGTCTTTCTGAGAAGGCTGCTCAGAAAGTGGCTGTTGTCTCGCCCTCTTTCTACCCACTGAATCACCATAGATTTGAGCATATCTGAGAGCTTGCTAAAGGGTAGTAGGCGAGTTTCTCTGGACCTCTACTTTATATTCATCTTTGAGGCCACAGACAAATCCCCTGATTTTCTGATAGTCATCCATATTTTTAATCTTTAAAATTGCCTCTCGATACTGCGAGATATATTGGATGAGGGACTTGTCCATTACTATTCTTTCCCAGGCTTCCCAGGCTCTATCAAGTTCATTCTCTGGTAGAAATTCTCTTAGGAAAGCTTCTTCAAAAGCTTTCCATGACCGGGGAGTCTGCCCAGTCTCCTGGAGATTTAACCACCACTTATAGGCCATAGGCCGTAAGGAAAGACTGGCCTCAATAGCTTGCAAATGGTCAGGGGTCTGTTTAAGAGCATGAATGTTCTTCCATTTGCTGACGAAGGTTTGTAGAATATCTGCATTTCTATCCTTCTCTTCCCCATTAAAAGTAGGAGGTTTTAAGTCTTTGAAAACACTGGGGTGAGATCGTAAAGTCTCACCCGAAACTGATGGAAGTGGAGAAGGGGATAACTGAGAAGTGGAGAGAAGGCTTCCTTTCGCGGAACTCAAAATCAAGTTTTTGAGTTCAGCGAACGAGTCGTCCACACTGGACTTGAAATTGGCTATTGCCAACTTCAGATCATCCACTTCTGTTACCAATTGGAGGAACTGCTCCTTGGTAACTAGTTCGTCGAGTTCTTCGGCGAACTGTTCCTGTTCTTCTACTTCCATGGGTTCCTTCCCTTTCCTGTAAGCCAAGGCTTCCGTTTCAAGTTCGTCGAAGCCTCTCTCCGGGGGTTGATCAGGTCCCTGAGGAGTGGTCATCTTCGGAACTGAAAGAGAGCTACCTTAACTTCTGAAGGAAAAAAAAAAAAGTCTAAAAGACTAATTTACAACTGTACAAGGGAAAGGAAAAATGACTTAGCTGTTTCTGAGGACTGTACTTCCAAAGAAAGAATGAAGAGGAACCCTATCAGCTCTTTTCCCCAAGATTTCAGACCAGCTGTCCCGAAAAATGCCAGTTTGAAGCTTCAAAACGGTGCCAAATTTCCCGGTTCTTTGAGGATAGTAGCTCGTTGGTCTGATTGCAACCCAACTGGCTCATTTACTTCTGATTTGAGACCCAAAAAGTATTTCAATTTCTGATTTTGGTGTCTCCCTACCCTCGCTGGCTGGACAGTCACCTGTCTGGCCCAATTTTCTAAAATTTAAGGCCCAAAACTTGCTTGAAACTCTGATCTAACTTCAAGTAGTAGGTCACTGGTCTGTGGCAATCTAGTTTGATGTTCAAACTACTGAAAAATTCTCAAAAACAGTGACGGAAAACCAATTTTTCACCTCCCTGTCCAGCGCTGGCCCTGCTAAGAAAATTTGCTTGAAAACCCCTCAAACTTCCTTGGATTTCTCTGAAATTTCAGAGGTAGATGTCAAATCCCACAGCGATGGACCTGCTCGCTGGTTTCTACTCTAAATCCTTTCTAAAATCTCCTATCAGATGTCTGAAATCTGATATAGATTGCTGCCTTTCCAGCGATTTACCTACAGAAGGAATTGTACTTCCTACAACTGTAGATTCTCAGTGAATTTCAAGGGTTTGAAGGCTGCACCTACAGCGATTCTCCTCCTCTAATCTTTTCTGAGAACCTGAGAAACACTTCCTATCTTCTGATAGCTTTCTCTACTGCTACTCCTGAACTCCCTAGGATGGAGATGGCTCTGATACCAATGTAATAGATCCTAACACCACAGTAGGGCAAACACTAACTGATCCACCCAACCTTGCCTACTCCCTGATATAGAGTAAGCCCCTCCTAGCCCAGTGTGAGGACTGGTAGCATGCTACTGCCAAGTGTCGGCCACGTGGCACTGACGTGGCCGACTGCACATCGGGACCCAACTGGGAGCCCTATCGTGCTGACAGGGTCCCTAGGCTGTGTTAGGCCCGCCATGGCTATGGACCGTGCTGGGGCACACTACTCACACTGTCTTGCCCTGTTGGTCATGTACACTGGACACGACCCTGACTGTGGTATCTGACCTATCTGTGTTCTCTAGGGTTCGGCACTGGTTACGAGCTCGTAACAGTATGATACCGAGTGTCGCTCTCTACATCATCTTGTCACTCATGCCCGCATTCATGAACCTCACCTCCTTCGCTCCGCTCGACGCTCTCTCCGTCGAACACTCCGTCGGAAAAAACGTGCTTTTGATGACTCCGAGGGAAAACGTTTTGTTGACCTTCTCTTCAGTTCCTCTTCAGGCGCCTTGTGGCGTGAGTTTATCCCTCGTGCTCCACCACCCCTCTTGGAAGACCTTCGCATATGGACCGACTACGCTACCAGCCTATATACCATACCTACTGACGCACCCATCTCTATCTCCCCTCGTCCCTCTGAGTTTACCTTCTTCACCGCTGACATGGTACTTGCGGCCATCAAGAGAATGAAAACCAAAAAATCAAGAGACATTGAAGACCTCGAATCTGGACTCCTAATCCATGCTTCTGACCTCCTTGCTCCCACCCTAGCCACTCTCCTCAATTCCGTCGTTGTCTCTGGCTTCCCTTCATCCTGGTGCACCAACATCATCCATCCTATACATAAAAATGGTGATCCCATGACTCCTGGTAACTACCGCACTATCATGATCGGGCACGTCCTCACTAAGCTTTATGGCACCATACTCCAGTCTGCAGTAAGTTTAGAGGCGGAATCCAAGAGATTACATGCATTCATATAGGTAGGTTTCCGAGCTCATTACTCTACCACTGACCATATTTTCACACTTCGAGCTTTGACTGTGGAAGCTAAGCACAGGAAAGAAAAGGTTTACTGTTGTTTTGTGGACTTCAGGAAAGCCTTTGACTCTGTACCACGCTCCCTGCTCATTCAGCGACTTCGAGATCTTGGTTTCTCCATGGATATTGTTCTGGCAGTGATGGCTCTTTACAAAAAGGTCCTGGGATGTTTCCGACATGGTAGTGGCATCTCTGATCACATTTGGAGCACCATTGGGGTGAAACAGGGTTGCTCTCTTTCGCCGGTCCTTTTTGGATTGTACATCGATGAGTTGGAGCGAGCCATCGCACAGTGTGGCGGAGCTGGATGTAGACTTGGCACCATCTTGATTGCTATTCTCTTGTATGCGGATGATGTGGTACTAGTATCCCCGACTAAAGAGGGATTACAGAGGCAGCTGGATTGTCTACGGGTTTTCTGTACCAGATGGGGCTTGGGCGTGATCATTGTGAAAGGTCTTCAGCACTTCTTGATCCTTCATGTAGCGCCAGGAGCTCATGCTTGATGGATGGGCTTTAGAGGTAGTTTCCTCGTATACCATCTGGGAATACTCTTCTCTGGTCCTACTTTCAACATGCGACAGGCAGCCACCACCCGACTTGGGAAGGGGCATTCCTCCCTTGTTCAGCTTGAGCGGTTCTACTTCAAGAAGTTCATCCGAGATGCTCGCAGTAAGTGCAAACTTTTCGACACTATTGTCACTCCCACGGCCTTGTATGCAGCAGAGATATGGTGTACAGGTCTTCCGTCATCACACTGGGCCAGCACTTCACGATTACAGACCACCATGCTAGCTCATATGATTCGGGCAAAGTCCTCGGTCCCACACGAGATTCTTCTTGCAGAGTTTGCCGTTCCACCCATTCAGATAGCTGCAGCATTCCAGCTCATCGCTTATATTCAGAGAGTTCGGGATTTACCAGATACAGACACGAGATATAGGCCTCCTCACACTCCCTTCATGACCAGGGCTATCGACTATCGTGGTTCTCACAGGCGTCCCTTTTCCTCCTTGATTCATTTGGCATATCCATCACAGAGCTCCCTTCCGGTACCCACCAGTATATCAGGCGCTTCTTATATAGAGCGTATCTCGACCGTACTTGGAGGCGACAGCTTGGGGTTAAGCCCGCCTATTACTGGACTCATTTCATTGAGCTTGACACAACAGGGTTCCCTGTTTTGCCACACTATTTAGACTCGAAATTATCACATAGCCTCAGATTTACATTGGGACAGCTCCGCGTATCATCACATCAGTTGGCTATTGAGACTGGGAGATTCCAGGGCACCCCGAGAGGAGCGGATTTGTCAGTTTTGTTCCCTGGGTGAGGTGGAGTCGGAGGATCACTTCATCTTTAGGTGCCCTGTGTATTACGAGATCAGAGGGAGATATCACTGTCTGTTTCGTGACACACCTGTCACACTACAATCCCTCCTAGCCTACGAGGACTCCAGATGCGTCGCACTCATGGACGTTTGGATTGCTATAAGTAAAGATGTCTCTTTTCTCCACTAAAATATATGAAGGAACTTCTGGCAAATCTCGGTGATGCGGAAAACATACAAGAAATCGAAAGACTCCTCAAGAAACCTAGCTTCTCAACGTTACAAGACAAGTTTTTTCAGAATTCAACCAAAAGGACCAGTTCTTTCAACTTGAACAACCCTAGTTCTGTTATGTCTGGAAGTGGTAATCAGAAAAGAAAGTACATACCGAACAAGGGCAAATTTGGACAAAGCATGCACGGGAGGATTTACCTATCAAAAAGCTAAATTTTTATAGAGAATAAATCTTCTGCAGGACGAAGAAGTCGAATAAGGAAGAATACTGGTGGTCAATGCGGCAAAGCGAATGCAGTTGGTTACGAATGATAATAAACGGAAGGCTTTTTACATTTACACTATTGTAACCGAGTTTTTGAGAGTATTAATGTCAAACAAGGTGTGCCATAGTCGTTGTAGTGTAGGCATGCACGCCGCGAGTATGCGTAGCGGTGCATAACCGTCATGCCACTAACAAAGTCCATTTGTGGTTATACGAAGTGGGCCAGGGTTAGTCGGTTGTTGACCGAACTCCAATGGGTGTGATGGTGCACAGAGTGGTAACCAGTAGACTGCTACGAGTAATATTCAACAGTTCAGGTACCCATGGGTCCAAGGTGGCCTGCCCAGCCATGCATGGACGCCACATGCCCTCAAACTAGAATAGCAAGGGAGGTGCTACAAGGGTTACCTATGGATGAGAGGAGATTCATTCTACACTATAGCTTTTTGACGAGCTTACGCCACAGAAGTGTAACAATTGGAGTCCAAGAGGACCGACATAGACATCCAACGTCTGAAAGAAGAATTGAAGAAACAAAAGAACCTATGAATCAGAATGCATCTGACAACAGAACTTAATTCAGCAGTGGGAAGCAGCAGCAGAACTAAATGCATGCTCAGCTAGTGCTGATTATAAAGTACACTGCTAAAACTTTCATACCACAAAAGTTTCATGCCTACATGGAACCATTAGGGAGCTTGGCTAATGCTGTTCTGCTTTGTCAAACAAAACATAAGGTTGGCATGCTATCAAATGATAAATAGCAGCAGCATAACAGCCTGGCACTTATATTGGACTTATCTCTCTGTCTGTCTCAAAACTCGGATATGGGCGTGTTGGACTAACCTGAAAACGCCACCTTTTGAGCTGAATTTGCAATGTAGTGAATTTCCTTCCGGTGGGAAGAAACAAAGTTATTCTATACAAACGAAACAATGAAGATCAAAAGAGACCTTTTTCAAAGTCAAAGCACAGCTAAGAGTACCATTTCTAACAATTTGCAATGTAATGAGTTGCAAATGAAAATCCTGTATCAAAAGAAACAGCTTGCAAAAAAATGATTTACTTTTAAGGCTTTATGAATAAGAAAGAACAGTGTCAGTGGCAGCTACTACAAAAACTTACAATGTCTTTACGAGTGCCATCAACAATTCGGTCCAGCCGATTCTGGTACTTAATCAATAGAGGACGGAGGTAAAAGGCAAACAAATGTCTCGAACCCTGCACATCCCAAAGACTGAAGAAAATCACACAAGCAGACACAAGATGTCCACAGTTCTTACATCTAAAGTAGGCCAGCAGGCAACAGTTGAAATATGTACACAAAATGTGCAAAGGAAAAGAAAGTGAACGAAAAGGGCAAGACGTTGAAATGGAGACTATTTTCCTCCTTATGTTTGAAAAAAGTACTCAAAGAAGAGCAGTAAGAAAATGAAGGGAGATGGGCTTCATGAATCACATAGTTAAATGGGAGCTGGAGCCATATGAGGAATACAAGCTTGGCATGGTAGTAATATGGAAACCTGCAGGACAAGTGCCAACCAAAATAGTAAGGATACAAAGAGAGAATGTGACTAAATAATGTCTCGTACTCACATTTCAAACAGAAAATGAGAATGATGCTAATAAAGGAGACGTAACTTGTATAAAACTGAAACTGGGAACTGTGCAAAGAATATATGACAATAACCCTCAATCCATACAAAGACACAATATGTGTCATCTAAAAATATTTTCAAAAGAAACCGAAACCTTCTCAAGTTACATATCCCCGGCTATATGCTCATCATATGTTATTATTCACCCAATCAAGTGACTATTTAAATCAAGAGTGACTAGCTTGAAGAGGAAATATACCATGAAAGCAGCTTATCTGAAAAGGCCTCAGCAACATTAAAACATCCGTAAACTGCAAAGAAGTTTCAAAAGGACATCAACCCATGTATTAAAGCTTTGAAACTTACCTTTAATATCATGAAAATATTTTGCCTTGATCATTTCTCCTGTGCAAGAAGTAGCTGACTTCACTTACTGTATCAAATGTTCACAAAAGCTAACAAGTATACCAGCCCAGTAGACAAGCCATTCTTCTTGCTCAGCTTGGTCCTTCTTTTCTAGAGCTTTAAAAGTTGCATAAACAGGAAAACCAATTCCAATAGCAGTACTGCAAATTCATGATAAGGTTGAACACATTTAACAATATGAAGAAAGCTCAATAAGGCTACAATTCCTCTATGTACTGTGCTATCGATATTCAAATTTCAGTACATCAAAATAAGCATCATCTTAATTTGTTGTAAAATGAAACTTAAACATTACACTCTACAATGTGTCACTTACATATGCAGATCACAAAAGCTCTACCCAGTAAGAAGACCCTCCCAAGGTTTCCAAAATCAGAGCAGATTTGGAGATGATTAAAGAGCACATTTATTCAATAAGTTATTGTAGTAGGACAAAATCAATGGCCACGCCAATAATTTCCTTACTGAATCATCATAATGAAATAAAACACCAAAAACTTCTCATCTCCGCATTGAATTTTAAAATTTAAAATTCAACGGATGTGTCATGTGCCTAATCTCATAGTGAGAGCAAAATACTAGAAATATGCTACAATAAAGAGAAAACAAACTGCATTTTATGTTGATGACACAAAAGAAGCAAAAGACATCACAACATCCATTGAATCTCATTACATATCAATAAATTCTAACATCCTCATCATCTTCTGTTTTTCAAAACCACGTCCATAACCACATTGATATTTTGTTGTTCAATAAATAGCAATCACAAGATACATTACAAGATACAAACTTCAATCAACAAAATTTATAAGATGTAAACAACAAACACGCAAGAAAAAACACTAAAAGAGAGACTTGACTTTGTAAGTATAGCACACTATAAATTCTAAAGATCATCAAAGTTAGGAACTTGCAACACTATGCATAAATACATCTAACTTAATCCAAGAAACAAGAAGTCGATAGAAGAGATAACTTGTTCAATGAATACCGAGCACGGGAAATGTTACTAGAAACAAACCTCGATCAATGAAATTTATAAGATGTAAACAAGGAACACACAAGAGAAAAAAAACTAAAAGAGAGACTTGACTTTGTAGTCATAGCACACCATAAATTCTATAGCTCATCAAATCCTTCAAAGTTATGAACTTGCAACCCCATGCATAAATACATCTACCTTAATCCAAGGAACAAGAAGTTGATAGAAGAAATACCTTGATGAATATATACCAAGCACGGGATATGTTACAAGAAACAAACCTCGATCAATGAAATTTATAAGATGTAAACAAGAAACACACATAAAAAAAAAATCAAAAGAGAGACTTGACTTTGTAGGCATAGCACACTATAGATTCTATGGCTAATCAAATCCTTCAGATTTACAAACTTGCAACACTATGCATAAATACATCTAACTTTCCAAGAAACAACAAATTGATAGAAGAATTACTTGTTCCATGACCTTGCAACAATATTCTAAGCGATTCTTACCAAGTTGCTCGTAATATAAGCTTTGATGTTGTCGGAGAAAGCATCAACCTCAAACCAATCTGCAAGAAAATGTCTCCCGTGATAAATAAGTAAAAAACAACCTTCAACCCTTACGGGAAAAATTTTGATCTAGAAGCAAAGAACCACCAAATAACAAAACCAAAATTGAATCAATAAGTTATGAGTGGAACTAGCATATATCAATAAGACATTGGAAACGGGGAGGGGGCAGAGAGAGAGAGAGAGAGAGAGAGAGAGAGAGAGAGAGAGAGAGAGAGAGAGAGAGAGAGAGAGAGAGAAAGCTTTATTAATGTCTTTTCCGTGCCAAAAGGCATATAAGACTAATGAAGTACATGTCAAGTATGTGGTAACCATGGGAGCGTGTAAAACGTCTCCAAAACTGTAATAAAGAAAACATCTAGTACAAACTTGAACTAAAATAGACACGTATGCGAGGGTGTGTGTGCATAATAATCATCTATAGGTATCATGATGTCAAGGCTATGATGCTATGATGTTGCTACTGTTGTAAAAAGATGTAATGCGAGCCGCAGCATGAAAGAGCACTGGAGTCTACCGGCGGCGTCTGTGAGCATGAGCATGTGTAATAGTACGTCTCTGCGTAGAGTGCCTAGTGATCCTGGTAGTAGCGGGATGGTAGGGGGTACATTGTCTCTGATCTCTATGAGCATGTGAGCTGCTATCATCTGCGTCGTCGTCAGAATCATCATCCTCGTGCACTAAATCACGCGATCTCCGCCTAGTGAAGAATGAAGTAATCAGTGGTTGTGACTGTGAGGTAGAATGCTGGGGTGTCCCGTATAAATCTCCCCGTAATATGGACATCTCGCGTACCAACAGAGCGACACATCGTGGGTCCTCATAGGCTATGAGAGAGCGTGGAGTGGTAGGCATGTATCGAAATAGGCAATGATATCGCCCTCTGATCTCGTAGTATACTGGGCATCTGAAGATAAAGTGCTCCTCAGACTCCACCTCACCTAGAGAGCATAACTGGCAAATCCGTTCCTCTCTGGGAATACCATGGAACCTCCCCGTCTCAATAGCTAACTGATGAGAAGACACCCTGAGCTGTCCCAATGTAAATCTGAGGCAATGTGAAGTAGCGTGGCATAACCGGGGTCCCAGATGCATCCAGCTCCAAGAAATGTGTCCGATAGAAAGCTGGCTTAACCCCTATCTGGTTATACCAAGTCCGCTCTAAATACGCGCGATAGAGGAATCGTCTGATATACTGGTGGGTGCCTGAGGGAAGCTCTATGATGGAGATACCAAATGACTCACGTAGGAGGTGGGATGACTGAGAGAACCCCGACCATGGAGATGTTGTGAGGAGGATAGTGCAATCTGTATGTATCGTCTGTCTGTCTTTGGTAACGCCTGTATCCTCTGTGTATAGGTAATGAGCTGAAGAGCTGCCTCGATCTGGATAGGTGAAACTGCAAACTCGGCCAAAATAATCTCATGTGGAACCGAAGGCTTCGCACGGATCAACCGAGCTAGCATAGTGGTCTGTAGTCGTGAGAGACTGGCCCAGTGTGAAGAGGGAAGACCTGCACACCATGCCTATGCCGCATATAGAGCCGTGGGGGTGACAATGGTATCAAAAAGGCGACACTTACTGCGAGCATCCTGGATGGACTTCCGGAAACAAAATTTCTCTAGCTGAACAAGGGAGGCATGTCTCTTCCCTAGTCGAGTGGTAGCGGCCTGTCTCATGCTAAAAGTAGGACCTGAGAAAAGGATCCCCAGGTATGTGTAGGAAGGGACCACCTCTAGAACCTATCCACCCAAAGTAAGCTCCTATCGCTGCATGAATGCTCGAGAAGTGTTGAAGAGAGAGAGAGAGCTTTACTGATGTCTTTGAGGTACCAACAAGTACATAAGACCAGATAGTGCATGTCAAGCACGTTCTAGCCACTAGGGAGCGTAACTACGTCTCCGGTACATTTAAAAATGACAATCGATTGAAATGAAATGCATAATGATGTTCCTCTCTATTCGCATGGCTTGAGACTGAAGAAATAGGTGATGCTAGTAGTTGAGGGTGCCAATGTCACTAAGGATGATGATGATAGTGTGGAAGAAGAAATTCATCTATCCCGCTTACAATGTGATATAGTGTCATGTCGTGATGTCATGGTAGCAATGGTTCTCTATTATCTCCATTGTCGTGGGGGTGCCAATGTCGCTAAGGATGATAATGATCATGTGGATGAAGAAGAAGATTTGCCCCACTAACGAAGTGAAGTAGTGATATGTCGTGATGTCCTAGTAGCAATAGATCTCTACTCTCTACATATCATTGGTCATGATGTTGATAGTTTGAATGGTATCTTTGACTCGATAAGTGTTGTAGGGCAAGGGCGATGTCTACTGAAGAATGAAGTAAAATGGAGATAGGTATCACTCGTTGCCAATCTCCTAACAAAGGTCTCTCCGAAGAAGAAGCATCTCTCGTATCATCAAAGCAACAACACTTGTTAAAGCTTAGTCCAGCTCTAATTTGCTCTCAACATAGCCGGTTACCAAAGGGCCTGAGGCCAAGGATTGGTGAAGGCCAATAACCGAAGAGGACACACAACCCAAATGGGGACAAATGTGTCGCAAATTGTGACTCGATGTGACCGCCTGTTAAGCTGTCAAAGAAGCAAAGAATTGTGACCGTTGACATCCTAGTCGATAGTGACAAGACGCTAGCTGACAAGTAGCAGGGGTGACCAATCAAGTTTCATGGTAGGGCATGCGCGTGGTACCCTATAAGTACTCGATATTCATGAGTCACATGCAGCATGCATGCCAAGGGCATTGTAGCACCTCTGCCTCATATCTAGAGTCTTAGGGTTCCAACTTTTATGACATTTAGGATTTAGGTTTTGGTCTATAGGCCCTAGGGCTCAATGAGTCAATTGACAAAGTTCAAGTTCAAACTTTTTACTTATCACTTAACAAATTACAATAATTGTTGTAAGTTTGTAACCCTTGTCAATCCTTGTGTGCAAGACCTATGCTCAGACTACTGCAAGGTCATGCAACGCCAACAAGCACAGCAAAGCTCGCAGTTGCAAGGGAAAGCAAAGAGATGTAGGACTGGGTATGCCTTTCCATCATTCCAATGCAGATAATGGCATCTAAGTTGAGGAAGAATAGAGAAAAACATGTTGAGAGAGAGAAAGATGGCTTTAAATATGAGTGTTGAGAGAGTGAAAGATGGCTTTAAATAGGAGTGTTTCCCTTTCGTCTGAGGTGGCAACCAAATTAAAGCAAGCACATAATATTAAACAAATTCACAATGATGATAGATTGATGGCAACAATGGAAGCAAACCATTAGAACACAGCTATTAAAGCTTATACAAGCAAACTTGTAGACACATCCGCTAAATAAGCCAACTGATACGACTCCTATGGCACTGTAGCTGAAAATGAAAAAATTTACCTCCTTCACGGCTGGCGCGGTTCTGGCCGCGAAGAGGAGGCAAAAAAATTTTATATACTGTTTTTTTTTAATATGATTCTGGTCTGAGAAACGCGTTTTTGAAACGCAACTCCTCAGAAACGCGTTTCTGTGCATCTATGAAAGTAACATCCCTTGCCAATCTTTTAAGCTTAAGAAAGTATTTTTTAGTGAACTTTCCACCAGACTCAACGACCATTCAATTATGGCTCGGCCTATCAGCCTCGCCATAATTGTTAAGCCGTTTTACCCCATGGAAAGATCACTGAAATATACATTCCCCTGCCCTAAGGCAGACACTTGGAAGAATTAAAGCTAGCACCTGTACAGCAATGCGTAGATTGATTGAAAGAGAACTAAAATCCTCCTCTCATATGCTTTCAGGCCTCTAGAAGCGTAATATACTGTCATCCATTGATTAATACAGAAGTCTCAATATGTGATTCGCTTGCCCCAGGCTACTCTGCACGATAAATCATTCTTACACGGATATTTTCGTACCGCAGAAAGCGAACCGCCACACTACTCCAACCTACTTGAAGTCAAATGCTTCGCTATTGCAGCCATAACATACAGTAATGCGGATGCTGTAGTGAAGTATCCACTGAAAAGAAAGCAAAGACGTAACAAACGGATCGGCGAGAACAAGAAATCAAACCTCACTCCAGAGAATGGAACTCGTCAATGCCATAACTTTATCCAAAATTGCTTTTGCCTTCACAAACAGGAGCATAAACAAGCAAGCGTGAGCAAGAAGATCAAATGAAACTAGATAATCGCAATCATCGATCGATCGATCACGGCTGCATAATTTGCTAACCCCGCCATTTTCGCCCTCGCTCTTGCGAACGATTGGGCGAGCAGACGAGAAAGCGGCAGCATGAACCAAATTCGAATCAACGAATAAATGAATGCTCGCGATTAATGTAGGCTCGGGCTCGGGCTCGGGCTCGGGTTTGGGCCTAGGCTCGGGCTTGAATACAGGGCAATGCCAATTCGAATGGGCCCTTGCTCAGTGCCCCTCCATGGCTTCTTAGCTCTGTCTCCAAGCTTAAAGCCATCGCTTCTTAGTTGTGTGTCACACCTAAAGCTATGGCGGCATTTTGTGAAAAAAACCAACATATCTCTATCTTGTGAGTTTTTGTTTTGTTTTTTTTTGGTTTTGTTGCGGTAGCGATAAGCAGTTGTGACAATTTTCTAAAAGCCGAGGGTGTCACTCTTCAATGATACTTTAATCTTTTTGTTTGATCATGGGTTTTCCCATCATTTTTAATAAAATCAGGGTTATTCTTCAATGAGTTTGAACATTAAAACGAGTTTTTTTTTTTTTGTGATTTTGTGTCACTCGTAAGTGAATGTGAACTTTAAAATGAGCTTTTTGTGATTTTTTTTAATTGTAGTCTTTATTTATTTGTCATTTTCGACCATTTGACTGCATTGCTTCTTGTGATGTATGGACCACCTCGTTTCCATTTGATATTGCCAATTTGTTGTTTTTTCTAGTGACGAAGTCGTGCTTTTAACTTTGAGTGTACACTATACAACAAAGCTTTGTTCTTAGATTACCTTGTTTTCCTTTTGCGTCTTATTATGGCCATGACTGGAATCTCTCTTTTGGACCTAGGTTAGTTTCTCCTCCTTTGTTTCCAATTTTATTCTTGGGCCTAGTTGATTTCTTTGTGTATGATTTGTTGAAAGCTGATGTGTCTCTGCCATGTGAGTTTGAGCATTAATTTGTTTTTGTCTTTTTCAGGTGAGTTTAATTAAAAAATAATGTGTTTTTTCAATTCACGTAAATTACAAGAAAAGAAGGTCCACTTTTCAAAGTGCACAACAAACCTCTTGAAGATCATTCGAATCACGCTATTTTAGATTACAATCTCTTTTTTTTCATTTTTTTAATGATTTTGAATCTGAGCATATTGCATGTGTTGTCTACATCAATTTGAGTGTATTCATGTGTCGTCTACGTCAATGCTTTTTGTGATTTTCCAAATCACCTTGTCTTCAAATATGGCTCTTGAACCTACATTAATTTCTTTATATTTCCCAATTCAAAGTGCTTGTTTTTTGTATGGCATCTCAAAGGGTATAATGCACTTGTGCTTGCAACTTGTGGCACATTAACAACTTTTGTCAAAATGTTCATATAAACAACCATTTAGAGATTGACATCTAACACTTGTACTTTCCACAACCATAATATGCTTGTGCTTGCCACACTTTTAAATTGTGTGTTCATTGAGAGAGAGAGAGAGAGAGAGAGAGAGAGAGAGAGAGAGAGAGAGAGAGAGAGAGAGAGAGAGAGAGAGAGAGAGAGAGAGAGAGAGAGAGAGAGAGAGAGAAAGATCTTTATTAATGTCCATGAAATACCCTAAGGTATATAGGACTGAAAAAGTATGCACGGTGGGAGCATGAAAGCTCTACCACCTAAAAGAACAAAGAAACAAGACTACAGGTAAACATGAAATAATGATGATAGACAAGGAGAGCCTTATCATCATATAAATGTCTCTTCGCCTATGAAATAGTGATGTAAAGTATGTTGAGACACTGTCTCTGAACGAACTGTGTCTCTCCGTCTCTGAGTGGATGGTCGGCGGCGTCTCTGCTGCCGTGAAGTTGTAGATCGTGGCATGTGGGCTGTCCGTCTCTCTAGTTGCTGACACTGTCTCTGTCGTCTATGCATGGAGGCGTCCGGGATCTCAGCCTCTCCATCAGAATCAGTACTCTCATGCCTCTGCCTCCGACGTGATAAACACTCCTGTATGCTCAGCTGTATCAAGGGGGAGGTGTCAGCGTCTAGTCTCGCCATACGTAGGTCCGCCATCTCTCGGATCATCAGCGCAACACATCTGGGATCCTCATACGATATCAAGATAGAGAGTGGGAGTGGATGATCCTGAAACAAGCAGTAGTATCTCCCTCGGATCTCATAGTAGGCTGGGCACTTGAAGAGAAAATGAAACTCATCTTCTACGTCGTGTGTATCACACATACTACAAATCCGAGCATCTCTCGAGATGCCACTGTATCTGCCAGTCTCAATGGCTAGCTGGTGCGAGGAAACCTGAAACGGACCCATCACTATCCGCAGTCTGTGTGAGATACTATCCACTAGATATCCGGGAATAGTAGGATACCCATCATGATTCCGAGATAGAAAATGTGTCCGATAAAACTCCGTCTTCACCCCAAATGGAACCTGCCAAGTGCTCTGAAGATATGCTCTATACAAGTTTCCTCGAATATACTAATGTGTACCCGTCGGTAGATCCGTAATGTGAATACTCTATGTGGAGAGGAGACGACAGGCCTGGGAATACCACGAAAAGGAGTAGTCCCAGAGAATGTAGGTGTTGTAATGATGCCAAAGTTGCTGCAGCATAGTGTGTGTCTCTATCCTAAAGATCCTCCAAGCGCTGTATGAATGTGACGAATCTGAAGTCATGAAATACGTGCCCACTCGGTAGCTGTTAGGCCCGTACTCCATGTCTCTGATGCGTAAAGTGCTGAGGGAACTACCATAGTATCAAAGAGTCGACACTTACTAGTCGCATCTCTAATGTGTGAGCTGAAACATAATCTCTCCAAATCTACCAATGATGCATAGCCCTTCCGTAATCGGAAAAATGTCGCCTGTCGCATACTGAAAGTGGGACCAGAGAATACCACACCCAGGTATGTGTAAGAGTCAACTACCTCAAGTGGATGTTCCTCCCATAGAAGCTCCTGTTGCATCATGAAAGATCTAGAGGTGTTAAACACCATAACTTTGGTTTTGGCCACATTCACTGACAATCCCCACTGAATACAAAAGGAGTGGAGCACATCCAGATGTTGTTGCAGGCCTTCTCTCATCTTCGAAAGCAAAACCACATCATCAGCATATAATAAGATAGCAATAATGAGGTCACCCAATGTGCAACCCTCACCTCCCTCTGCCCGTATAACTTGCTCAAGCTCATCTATATATAAACCAAAGAGTGTAGGTGAGAGAAGACATCCCTGCTTAACCCCAATAGTGCTCTCTATCTCTGGTGATACAACTCCTGATACTCGGATCTGGTGGCCTCTTCTACTATGTCCGGAGAGAATATATTAGAGGTACATGTGTATCGGTGTGTGGGAAGTGGAGGAGTATCAGGTACAGTGTACAACGATGTGGCATAGATCACCCATGTGCTAAGATCTATGATCTGGGGTGGAGGTGCTCGTGAAAGGAATTCTTGCCAAAAAGAGTGCAACGAGGAGGTAAAGAGAAGGTCCATCATCTTCTTCCCTTGATAAATTTTGTATGCAATTTTCTTTCTGCGGGTGGTTCTACGATATACATGAGATAAGTCCTTTGCAAGATGAGGGAGGTGGCAGCATGCATAAATCAAGTTCAGATGAAATTGGCTACATTCGTGGTCATACCAGGGGTTATGCGGTCTATGTCGTATTCTAACAATTGTAGTATATCATGTAAATGTCAAAAAGTAGACAAACTCCTATGTACACAAAATAGACATTGTCTAAATGATTACTTGAGTATTCGCTTAATCATGTATAGTCATGCATTGTCCACATTACAATGGCATGTACCTATAATCCCTCTCATGTAAGGGGCATGAAATGTTATATGCTTTTATCCCTTTCCACAAATCTTCCAACTCATTGATAAGTGGTTCAAGATACACATCCATGTTCTTGCCAACATAATGTGTCCCTTTTTTGTACTCAACCAAGGTGGAATATTATGATTTACAAAGCAAACAGGCCAAATGGACCACATCACTGCTCTCATTTAATGGTAATAGTGATTGGAGTGGCCAACATGAATATCTACTTCTAATGAACCTTTTTACTAATGGTTGCAAGCTAGGTGGAAGAGGAAGGTCAGACAAAGGACCTAGAATGGCTTTTGACATATCAATTGTTATGTCCATGACCAGTACATAGGATATAGTATACTCCTAGTCTTGGATACATGGTACTCCAGTGAAACAAGCTGTTAGTTATGCCACGTCATACTGGACATGACCCGAAAGTAACTAATATCCTTGTGAGGCCCAGAACACACTAAGTGGAGTTTAGACAAGGTAATGAGACAGTGTATGCATGTGTAAAGTTATCAATTGAAATTCTATGAATTGTTGGTCCATGTATAGGACTCTATTCTAGGTGAATCTATGTATAGGGAACATAGGGCTATGCATGGCTATGTGCCCAGGATGCATTAGGCTCTATATAAGAGGTCCAAACTTGTCCTACTCCTCATCATGGTTCATGATTCATTGCCAGGCTCTCACTCTACATTCATGCTTCTTGTTCATTGGCTTGGGGGTGAGGCTTCTAAAGATTGATTGGATGCTTCTACTTGGTTGGGTGGTTTCTCCACAATGTGTTATCCTTTTGTGTTTAGGATTTGTAAGCAGGATCTAAGGAGCTTCCCTTATAGTGGTATCAGAGCAAGGATTACAAGCTTGGAGAGGTGGTGCTTTTCATTGGAGCTTGGTGGTATTCAACTAGTATTCTCATCCAAGGAGAGGAGCAAGGTTGCAAGTTGGTGGATCTTCCCAAATTCAATTTGCATGTTCCATATCTCTCTCAAATTCATTAGGGTTTATGGCGAATTGTGCTAGGAAATCAATTTTGGTGTCTTTTTTGGAGTTTTAGCATGTGTAGCTCAAAACTAGTGAAGGATCTGAAATTTCTAGCAAGTTAATTCACTTTGAAATAGTTGAAATTCAGTTTGCATGTTGGATCTTCCCATGTATTTGGATTCTAGGCTCTTTTGTGGCCAAATTTGGCTTGTTTTCCATGTTTTTGGCACAAAATGGAGGGTAGAATTCAAAATCGAGCAAGATCAGATCAATTGATTGGTTGTAACTCTGTATTTTGGATTTCATGTGGATTTGGAAAATGTTCTTGCCATTAATTTCCAATTGTGCATGGTGAAAAAACCTAGAAAGGGCTAAAATTCACGATTTTTGCTTGTTTTTTCATGAAATTGGATGGTAGGAGGTTGTTGAGCATCAATTGAGGCTGGGAAAAGATGAATCATAGTCTTTTGAAGCTGTCCTAGAAGTTAGAGCCAAGAATTTCAGCAATTGGGTTTGTAGGAAGTCAAAAAGTGTCAAAAATTGACCAATTTTGGTGAATTTGGGGGATGGAGTTCTCTAAATCCATAAGGGGATCATTCTGGATTTTTTCCAGCATGATTTGTATTCCTTTTTACCTTCCCAACAAGCTATCAGACCTGTAATTTGATGGGTAGAGGCTTATGTTTCAATTCTATCAAGTTTGTAGCAATTTTGACTTCTAGAAACCAAGAATTCATGGTTCTCAGCCCATACTGCTTCATAGGATCTGTATGAGGGCTTCATGGAACTCTTAGAGACCATTTAGGACTGTTTGGATCATCACTTTACAGCTTGGTTGAGCGTTTGCACGTTTTTTGGCAATTTGGTCTTAATTGGCTGTTCTGAACTCGCACGTGTGAATCCTAGGTGGCAGGTCGATGTGGCAAGTGTCTTGCTCACTGGGTCTCCCTTTGTAATGAGCTTTACAGCACCCAATTTGGTGTATTGTAGCCAAAGATATGAGCATCTGAAGTTTTGCAATTTTGTGAGCAGAATTGGTAAAATTTTCAATTGTTCTGATTGCATGCATGACAGTTTCCTATTTTGAAGTACTGTGCTTGCATGGAATGTCTGCATGTGATTTCTCTGAATGATTCTGACATGCATAAGTTGGTTAAATCTGTTTTGAGTGGTCATACGCATGTACTCTGACGGTTAGATACAAAATTGGATTTTATAGTTGACAATTTTTGTAGAGCTGAATTTTTACGTAAAATTCTGTAAAGTAAAAATCAATTTAATGTCGAATGTCTTGCATGCCTGATGGACATTAGTGAAATAAAATTAAGAATCGAACAAGAAATCGAATTTTCGATTTCGATTGCTTAATAACTGATTGTGATTTTTTATGAATTTTTAGAAAACTTAAAAAAAATTTAAAAAATTAAAAGTGTGAAAACTTGAAATTTTTAGTTTTTTCTAGTTTCTTGTAATATCTATGAAATTGACTAAAATTAGTGATTTGACCATACTGGAGTCAATTTCAGTCAATTTTTGGTCAACAATACTTCACTATGAGTTAATCAGATATTAACTAAATTTAGTAATTTCCAGGATAGATATATCGGGAAGGCTGAAGATAACTTCAAATCAAGCTGCAAATCCAGGTGCGCCATCTTATATGGTGATTTGTTAGCAGTTGAGTACGGCACTAAATGACATGAATAATCGTAATCAGATGAGAGATCAGCAAATGGAGGTTCTTTTGAATCAAGTCAAATTGATGTCTTCACCCAATCTCGGTTTTCAACCGGAGATTTATTCGGGCGAGAAGAAGGAGAAGAAACCTGAGGTCGTAGAGGACTGGCTGTCCAAGTGGAGTAGTTACTTCAAACTGCACGGTGTTCCTGATGAGAAGAAAATTGAAAGTGTCGTGAAATCAAGATTGTGATTGAGTGGCCAATTTCAGAAATTGTGAGGCAGGTAAAGTTTTTTTTAGGTTTTACACTTTTCTTCAAGAGATTTAATGAGGATTATGCTAAGGTAGCAGCACCGCTTAATAATCTGACAAAAGGAATTGTTAATAAAAAGAAAAAGAGGAATCAACCTAGTCCGCCTGTTGTTTGGAATGAGGAATTGAATCAGTGTTTTGACAAAACTTAAAACAATGGTTGTTTCATCTCCCATGTTACAAATTGCAAATCCTTATTTATCTTACATCGTGAGAACCGACGTAAGTGATGTTGCAGTTGGAGCAGTTCTATTACAAATGGATAGGCCACTAGCGTTCGAAAGCAAAAAATTCAGTGGTCCTCAGTTGTGTTATACTACGTAGGAAAATGAATTGTTTGCTATAATCCATGCACTTAAAACCTGGAGATACTACTTGTATGGTAGTAAGTTTGTAGTGTATACGGATCACCAGCCTCTTAAGTATTTTTGTAATCAACATGATCTTTGGGGGAGAAAAGCTCGATGGGCTGAATTGATGCAAGAATTTGATCATGAAATTCATCACATAAGAGACACCTCAATCAAGTTGCAGATGCTCTTAGTTGGATCGGTAAACTGAACGAGTTGTCATTCACCCAGATTTCTACGAATCTATATCTTTCGCTGAGAGGAAAATATGAATCAGATTCCCATTTTGGTCACATTTGGAACATTGTTCAGACCGGAAGAAATGTGGATAGTGTTGAGTCAGAAACACAGGGGACTCAACTAACTAAGAAAGATAAGAAGATTGTGGAACAGTTCACCATTGTCATTCACCCAGATTTCTACGAATCTATATCTTTCGCTGAGAGAAAAATATGAATCAGATTCCCATTTTGGTCACATTTGGAACATAGTTCAGACCGAAAGAAATGAGGATAGTGGATAGTGTTGAGTCAGAAACACAAGGGACTCAACTAACTAAGAAAGATAAGAAGATTGTGGAACAGTTCACCATTCGAGATGGATTGCTATTTCAGAATGGAAAATTTTGCATACTTGGTGATGACGAGCTCAAACGGAAGATTTTGTCTGAATGTCATGACATACCCTGTGCAGGTGTTAGCCGATATTTCCGCACGGAAAATCGGGCTAATATTGAAGTTTAAGTTTGCAATAATTGAAAAAACCGACATGTAAAACTCGGATATTAGAGAAAAATCGGCACAAATTTGTCTTAGAATTGGGTCCCAGCCCGTCCTAAATGAGGCTAGAGCAAATTTTGCGGCCTTAGAAATGGCCGGTAAATATTTTACGGCTTTTCAAAAAAATGGCCAGCTGTAAAAAAAATAGCCGGTATAACCCCGCTAAAATCTCACCATGTACTGAGTCCACTTTTACTAATATATGATCACTCAGTGTATTTTTCAGGAAAACCATGTTGTTGTGGGAGACCTAGTCATCAATGCCGAAAAAGTCAACCACAGAAGAAAAAATCGAAAAAGAAAAGTTTCGGGTAAAAACGGGACCGAAAAATATGGATTCAGTGTCAAGGAGTCACAGAAACCCTCACGGCAAAGTTTGGGCAATTTACGGGCAATTAACGAAATGTGCGGGCCAAGTGGTTACCCAACAGGCCAAAAATTCAGACAAATGAGCAGTAGGCGCATGACCATTGAAAAATCGAAGAAAGGCCAAAAACGAAGGTACCCAAAGAAAAAATGAATGCCGCCTACTAAAAATAGGGGTTGAAAAAGGGCCTCACCCAAAATTTGGATAATAAATGCCAAAACACCTTGGAGGCTATAAAAATTGGGAGGTACACCCACTAGCCATTGACAGTTTGTTAGTTACTACTATTGGATGGTAGTTACTATATTTAAGGAGGAATTATAGCTCCAATGTGGAGTGATGGCCGTTTAGGGTTTACTTGTGGGAGTTGATCGTTACTTTTGCTTGGTGTTAATGCTTGTTTGGATGTTGCATTGCTCCTCTTGTGTGTGGTGAATGTTTGAAGGTGAGCATTGCGACAATTAGTTGTTTGTTGGTCAAAAATTGTGACCTTCCATCACTATCTACAAATGGAAAAATCCGATTCTTAGACCTACTACGACCTTTCGATCGCTGTCCACAGAGAAAATTAGAGATTTATAACCTCTGAGTGTTGCTCACAACCTGCCTACACTTGCTCGAGACCTGTATTGCCTGCCTGTGGCCCTGCACTACCTAGTTGCGGCCTATCCACCTTTGCTACGTCCTATTACAAGCTGTTTGTGGCCCTGCGACCTACCTGCTGGCCTGTACCACCTGCCTGCGGCTGGTTCCAAGCCTGTTTGCGGCCAGTTGCCCTACCTATGACCCTGAACCTCTGTTTGCGACTCTCTGTCAAGCCTGCCTGCGGATTTTTTGCCACGCTCTGCCCGTGTGTGGCTCGTTGTGGACCTGCACCTGCTTGCCTGTGAAAAAATCAGACTTCTACAATCTGTCAGCGACCTACCTACAGCCAATACCAGTTGGTTGCGGATTTCCGATGGCCGGTTACAGTAAAAAATCAACCTCTAATAGCCTGCCAGCGAACTAGAATCCTGTTGCAGGCTCTGATCGCTACCCACTACCGAAAATCAGATCTCTTGTGGTTTGTTCTTCACCGACCGCCTGAGAGAAAGCAAGTGCCAAGCAACAAACGGGAGGCGACATGGGAAGAAGGCGGCATTCATGACTAGTTGGACTCTCCGACAAACCGGTTACCTCACACGTATCTGAGGTAATTTGCATTCAATACCATTGTCTAAGATACAGTTTGCGAATGTCGTTTTACATATCGTACTGTATTCCATGTGTAGTGAATCAAAATTTTCATTCCACAATTGTGGCTTTTTGGTTGTACTAAATGATTCATCTTTATACGCCATTAGGAAATCGCATCTGTACTATGTATGAAACCATCAAAGTTATACATGGAGTAGTTTTACCATTTACGAGATTTTTACAAGTATTCTAGGGATGCAAGTTTTAAGGGACATCGTTTCGATGAATGAGATAATACTAATTTAAGTTTCGATATGCATTAATCAAAACTTGCACCTTGTGGTTGTGTCCATTTAACCAAGTGAATAATGGAAAGTTTTGTAGTGAATCGTGTTTTTTTAGAACTCAGGTTGGAATTATAGTCGTGCATGAAAAATGTTGTGTGGTTAATTAGAGCAATGAGGGTTTCTCATTTCCGACTTAGCAACCGAAGCTAAGGATAATTAGCTAGGGTTATTGGCGTCGTATTGCACTGATTATTGCGATGTGATTATGAAAAAGTAAAGAAATGTGCTTTTGCTCTATGATAAACCTGTTAAACAAGTTGGTTAACACCAATAAGGAGCGAGATACCTGGAAGCAGAAGTACAATGACCTCAAGGAGGCTAGTGAAAGATGGCAGATAAGCCATAGGGAGGGGTATAAAGGGCAGGAAAAGATCCTAGCCAACACCAAGGTGGAACTAGCTGCAACCGAAACTACCGTAGCCATGCTACTAGGCAGTTATATGAGTATCAGAGAAAAGAAACTGCAAGAGGACCAATCAGACCTCAGAGTTTCCGCAACCCTTTACCCGCTTACCTTGTGCACCGCAAGGAAATTTTGTCGGACAGTTTGTTCTACGAAATTTTTTATGCTTATAGCTTATATCTACCGCCCATGGAATTTCTACTAGATATCCAAGTTTTTGAGCTACAACCATCCACGAGTTCCGCCCTCAGATTCACATGGCCACTCATCCCAGGTAGTTTTGAAAACTACAAAGATTCCTGCGAGAGCTTATGTAGGTTCTCAGTTGTTGCCGCGCACCAGAAAGATGATATCATTAGATTGGCCGGCCACTATGCCTACTGCCTGTAGAATTGGCTACTACAACCTTGGGGCGCTAAGACTAAACCCACCAGGATTCACCTTACCAAATGGTGGTACAATCCCAATGCGTCCATGGAGTCAGGAGCAGACCTAGCATTGTACATGCGGATGCGTGACAGAACTTCCAGGGAACGCAAAACCCTAAATGAGATGTTTTATTTTAAGTTCCTTGAAGGTGCCGATCCAGCCCTTGTGGATGTGGCAAAAGTGGACCCCAATTACACCGGGGGGGTTGAAAAACCAACGGACAGAAATGTGCAGGAATGCACTGTAACCATCCACCTCACTATTATGCATCATACACTAGACATGGTATGGTGAGCATCTGTTGCAAGTCTCAGTTTTCTATGCATACATATTTATTGCATCTCTATAAAAATTCTGAGCTGCATTTGGGCATTTGCTAACTTCTATGGGCATAGATGAATGTATAGACGCATAGTTGAGGGGGGGTTGAGAGAGGAAAAAATGGGAACAAAAACAGTGCAGTGGGGTGGGGAGTGACTCCATCACCCAATGGGTAAGGCACAGAAGAAAAATATATATAAAAGAAAAAAAAGAAAACATAAAAAGAGAGAGAAAGAAAGACTGAGAGAAAAGTAAGAGAAAAAAGAGAAAAAAGAGAAAAAAGAAAGAGACTTCAACTGTATGTATCAGACCTCGAACCAATTTGTGAGAATGAGTGACGCCTCGCACATCCAAAAGAGGTGAGGACGATTTTCCTAATTGATTCCATAGACTAGCGGAAAACCAGTACTTCCTAGCATCTTGTGTATTGGATCTTAGGACAGTAAGTTGTCCTACATGGACTACTGTCAAAATATAGGGCTTGAGAGAAGAGTCAGTATAGAGAGGAGACTAGATGGTTATTCCTTGTTGAATACGTTCTTAGAGAGTATAAGTTGAATGTCTAAACAAAAAAAGAATTGATAATTACCAGTCTGGACCGGTTTCAGAGTTGGGGCACTAAAGCCTCATTGCGTATGCATTCACACACACATCAATGACGTACGGTGTTAGACACAATACTGATGACTTGCATCCATATCATCCCATCTCCAACCCTGAGATTTGCATTTGCATATCCCTCCATGCATGGGTCCGAAAGTGGGCATTGCCTTACATCTGATAGAATCGAGAGCATTTGCCATTTAGGTCACAGGTGGGTTTTTGCAGGCATGAAGATACCAAACTGTTCAAAGATGTTGTGGTTAAATCCAATCCGGTTGCAGATGGATCCTAAGGGCTAAATCGACGGCCTTTGGGTAGGAAGTTGTTGAAGACATCCTACCAACTCACTGTGGTTAGCATCACCTAGCAAGGGTGCTGAGCCCACTAAACTTGATCCACCACCAGGAGCTGGTCTGCGAAACCAGAGACTATGGGTCCGCCGTATGGGGACCATCCTACCAAGTGGTAGTCGCCAATGTTAGTCGATATTTTCGCACGGAAAATCGGACTAATATTGAAGTTTGAGTTTGCAATAATTGAAAAAATCGACATGTAAAACCCCGATATTAGAGAAAAATCAACACAAATTTGCCTTAGAATTGGGTCCCAGCTCGTCCTAAATGAGGCTAGAGCAAATTTTGCGGCCTTAGAAATGGCCGATAAATATTTTACGGCTTTTCAAAAAAATGGCCAGTTGTAAAAAAATAGCCAGTATGACCGTGCTAAAATCTCATTATGTACTGAGTCTATTTTTACTAATATATGATCACTCAGTGTATTTTTCAGGGAAACCGTGTTGTCGTGGGAGCCCTAGTCATGAATGCTGAAAAAGTCAACCACAGAAGAAAAAACCGAGAAAGAAAAACTTTGGGTAAAAACGGGACTGGGAAATATGGATTCAGTGTCAAGGAGTCACAGAAACCCTAACGGCAAAGTTTGGGCAATTTACGGGCAATTAACGAAATGTGCGGGCCAAGTGGTTACCCAACAGGCCAAAAATCCAGACAAATGAGCAGTAGGTGCACGACCCTTGAAAAATCGAAGAAAGGCCAAAAAGGAAGGTACCCAAAGAAAAAATAAAGGCCGCCTACTAAAAATAGGGGTTGAAAAAAGGGCCTCACCCAAAATTTGGATATTAAATGCCAAAACACCTTGGAGGTTATAAAAATTGGGAGGTACACCCACTAGCCATTGACATTTTGGGCTTCTAGGGTGTACAAAAGGGGAAACTTGAATGGCCTCCCTAGCCTTTGACAAAAATGGCATCTTGGCTAGTTTTGGAAGAGAGCTTTGAATGCACCACTCCCCCACTCTCTTATGGAGGCCACTAGGTGTACTATCAAATGGGTTGAGGACAAATGGCAAAGGGGGCTTGAAGGGCATGAAAATTGGCAAAGCCTCATTTTGAAGGGGGACACTTGTGTTTTCCTATAAAAAGGAGCCAACTCTTTGTATTTGTGTATGTGTGTTGAGAGTTAGTGTTGAGAGTATGTGTGTTGAGAGTTAGAGCTTTTGTATCCTTGTTGTCTTGCCTCATATGAGTGTGATTTGCTTGGAGGTAGTGTCTTGAATTGTAGTTGTGTGGTGTGGCTGTTGTTAGTGGTTTGAGAGTAATGTTAGTTGTTAGGTTGAATGCTTAAATGTTAGTTACTAGTATTGGATGGTAGTTACTATATTTAAGGAGGACTTATAGCTCCAATGTGGAGTGATGGTCGTTTAGGGTTTACTTGTGGGAGTTGATCGTTACTTTTGCTTGGTGTTAATGCTTGCTTGGATGTTGCATTGCTCCTCTTGTGTGTGGTGAATGTTTGAAGGTGAGCATTGCGACAGTTAGTTGTTTGTTGGTCAAAAGCGGCTCATGGATGGGGAGCTGTGCTTTGTTGGTTGATTGTCGTTGATTGAGTGAACGGTTGGTTAACAATTGAGGAAGAGTTCCTTGGAATGAGGCATTGGTGGTTTGTGACTTCAATCGTAATGGTTTAAATTCGTTTGTTTTTGTATTTGATGTGCAACCAACCTGGTTGTTTAGCGAGGCTTATGTTTGATGATTAATAGTCCGAGCTTATTGTCATCTGGTTTGATCAGTTGAAGTTAGGATTTTGTATCAATGTGGTGGGCAATGTTCAGATGAGTGCATGCTTGCAGGTTGTTATATCTCGGTGAGTGATGTCAAGCGTTTGAATTTGTTAGTACCTGGTTGTATGTGAATGTGTGTGATGGTGCCCTTGGTTCACTTCAAATTCTAAGGATTACTTGAAGATCAACGAACCTGTTTTCTACCTGTCAAAATTGTGACCTTCCATCACTATCTACAATGGAAAAATCCGAATCTTAGACCTACTGCGACCTTTCGATCGCTGTCCATAGAGAAAAATTAGGGATTGATAACCTCTGAGTGCTGCCCACAACCTGCCTACAATTGCTCGAAACCTGTATTGCTTGCCTGTGGCCGTGCACTACCTAGTTGCGGCCTATCCACCTTTGCTACGCCCTGTTACAGGTTGTTTGTGGCCCTGTGACCTACCTGCTGGCCCTGCGACCTACCTGCTGGCCTGTACCACCTGCCTGTGGCTGGTTCCAGGCCTGTTTGCGGCCAGTTGCCCTACCTGTGACCCTGAACCTCTATTTGCGACTCTCTGTCAAGCCTGCTTGCGGATTTTTTGCCATGCCCTGCCCGTCTGTGGCTCGTTGTGGACTTGCACCTGCCTGCCTGTGAAAAAATCAGACTTCTACAATCTGTCAGTGACCTACCTGCAGCCAGTACCAGCCAGTTGCAGATTTTTGATGGCCGGTTATAGTCAAAAATCAACCTCTGATAGCCTGCCAGCAAACTAGAACCCTGTTGCAGCCTCTGATCGCTAGCCACTACCAAAAATCAGATCTCCTGTGGTTTGTCCTTCACCGACCGACTGTGACAAAGCAAGTGCCAAGCAGCAAACGGGAGACGACATGGGAAGAAAGCGACATTCATGACTAGTTGGACTCTTCGACAAACCGGTTACCTCACACGTATCTGAGGTAATTTGCATTCAATACCATTGTCTAAGATACAGTTTGCGAATGTCGTTTTACATACCGTACTGTGTTCCATTTGTAGTGAATCAAAATTTTCATTCCGCAATTGTGGCTTTTTGGTTGTACTAAATGATTCATCTTTATACGCCATTAGGAAATCGCATCTATACTATGTATGAAACCATCAAAGTTATACATGGAGTAGTTTTGCCATTTACGGGATTTTTACAAGTATTCTAGGGATGCAAGTTTTAAGGGACATCGTTTCAAAGAATGAGGTAATACTAATTTGAGTTCCGATATGCATTAATCAAAACTTGCACCTTGTGGTTGTGTCCGTTTAACCAAGTGAATAATGGAAAGTTTTGTAGTGAATCGTGTTTTTTTAGAACTCAGGTTGGAATGATAGTCGTGCATGAAAAATGTTGTGTGGTTAATTAGAGCAATGAGGGTTTCTCGTTTCCGACTTAGCAACCGAAGTTAAGGATAATTAGCTAGGGTTATTGACGTCGTATTGCACTGATTATTGTGATGTGATCTATGAAAAAGTAAAGAAATGTGCTTTTGCTCTATGATAAACCTGTTAGTTGAACGACAATAAAACCGTCAAGTTGGGAAATTGTGAAACATATCAATTGGACCCGACCTCTGTGAAACACAGAGCAGGCCATCCACCATCTGCGGTTGAGATACACCACCTTGGTTAAGCGTCACACTAGTCACACCCCCCGTCGGTATAGTCTAGCGAAATACCTAGACCCGACGATCGGCGAAAATACCGCCGCTTAGCAAACAAAGCGGTGCATATAACTTGCACTCCACGAGCACATCATAGACAATAAATCGGTTTCCAGCCCATGTAAGATTTCTACTAATTGTAAGCCGAATCTAATGGGGAAAGATATATTAGCAAGATCCTAACGCGAATTAGTGATCAGAAGTTTTACGGAACCGTGACCCTAGAAAGCTAGTGAATCATTGCAGCCAAAAGTTTTGGCACCCCCTCCTTGTAACCGTATCTCTGAGAGCCTGGAAAACTCTCATCGGTTGGGGAGCACGGGGTAACAGAGGAACCCCCCAGGATTGGATGTGGCAGGACCTTCGTTACTCATGTAGGGCATAGCCACCATCAGTAGTGGTGCCCCTTGACTTTTTTAGGACGTTTTGGCTAGACCAGTCCCCTGTCAAAAATGGCCCTAACAGCAAGACATCCTGGTATACATAGGACTCTTGGTTAAGAGAGAATTTTATTGGCCAAAGCTCAAGCCATATGTCGAGTCATATGTTGTTAAATGCAAGCCCTGTCAACTGGCAAAGGTTGAACGCCATAAGGCTAGTGGTTTGTTGCATTCGTTAGATATCCCAGATAAGAAATGGGAAAGCATATCTATGGATTTTGTAGTTGGACTTCCAAAGACCCAACAACAAAATGATTCTATTTGGGTTGTAGTGAATCGGTTAACTAAGTCAGCTGCATTCATACCAGTCAAGTCAACTATAAAGGCTTCTGATTTAACCCATATCTTTGTTGAAAGATTATTTCGGTTGTATGGTCTGCCAAGTGACATTGTTAGTGGTAGAGATCCTAAGTTCACAGGTCACTTTTGGTCAGCAGTATTCCATAAACTGGAAACTTCTTTGAGTTTGAGTTCTTCTGATCATCTTGAATCAGATGGCCAGACAGAAAAGACTAACCAAACTATGGAAAATATTTTGAGGACGTATGTTTCTCACACGCAATTTCATTGGGAAGATTATCTCCCACTGGTTGAGTTTGCATATAATAGTAGAAAATATTTTGCTACAAGTTACAGTCCTTTTATGCTTATGTACGGTTTTCAACCTAGATCTCCAGTAAATGTTGAGACGAGGTCTATTAAGAACCAAAAGGTTGCTGATTTTTTGCATGATATGCAAGAAATGTTGCAAGTGGCTAAGGATAGTATCCGGAGTGCTCAGGGTAGAACTAAACACTATACCGATCTTAAGAGATCTCCAAGAGATTTTAAAGTTGATGATTGGGTATATCTTAGGATTCCAAAAGATTCTAAGTCGTTACGAACAAAAAAGCATTATAAGCTGTCTACTCGTTATTGTGGACCTTTCAAAATTGTACGTAGAATTGGTTCTTTGGCGTATGAACTCGATCTTCAAGGAAAATCGACTGCACACCCAGTGTTTCATGTAAGTCGTTTGAAACTAAATTTACATGATGGTGATACAGTTGAATTGGATGAGGATTTATCCCATTTGGAAGATTTGTCGCTTAGTGTACCTTTGGAACTTGAGAAAGTGCTCAAAACCAGAGATAAACAATTGAGGAATCGTTCTATCTCTGAGTGCTTAATTCGGTGGAAGGGTCGTACAGAGGATGATGATTCGTGGGAGAGAGTTGATAGCATAAAGAAGAATTTTCCGAATTTTAGTTTCTAAGGATAGAAACAGTTTAAGGAGGGAAGAATGGTATGTCCATGACCAATACATAGGATAGGTATACTCCTAGTCTTGGATACACGGTACTCCAGTGAAGCAAGTTGTTAGTTATGCCACGTCATATTGGACGTGACCTGAAAGTAACTAATATCCTTGTAAGGCCCAGAACACACTAAGTTTTGTTTAGACAAGGTAATGAGACAGTGTATGCATGTGTAGAGTTACCAATAGCAATTCTATGAATAGTTGGTCCATGCATAGGACTCTATTCTAGGTGAATCTATGTATAGGGAAGATAGGGCTATGCATGGCTATGTGCCCAAGATGCACTAGGCTCTATATAAGAGGTCCAAACTTGCCCTACTCCTCATCATGGTTCATGATTCATTGCCAGGATCTCACTCTACATTCATGCTTCTTGTTCCTTGGCTTGGGGGTGAGGCTTCTAGAGATTGATTGGATGCTTCTACTTGGTTGGGTGGTTTCTCCACAACGTGTTATCCTTTTGTATTTAGGATTTGTAAGCAGGATCCAAGGAGCTTCCCTTATATCAATAGTACGTAGTAACTTGTAGTTATTCTTCAAACTAGTCATAATACGTCCAAGATGTGTTCTCTTTTTTAAAGGAACGCTAAATTTGTGGAATCACGTGGAGTATTGTGGAATCATGTGGAGTATCGTGGATTCATGTGCAACATCAAGAATATGTGTGGTTGGGTGGTAAGAATGTTCTAGAGATTTGGAGACATGGATTGAATCACAAGGCAATGATGAACTAAGTATATCATGCAAGGGATCATCATCAACAAGAGCATCATCTAAGGCCAATGATGATCCAAAAGCAATATTCATATGATGTATCCTATCGATAATATTCTCAATCTCTCGTGCAAATCTTTTATTTGAAACCAACTTATGTTCCTTGTTTTGCAAAAGTTGAAAAATGTTATGTGCTAGTTTATTTTCAAACAAGGTGTATTACACCTTTAAAACATAACATGCCTCACAGATTCTAAACCACTAGTGTAAACCACAAGAGTAAGGACTAGCTCATTCTCACAAAACTTTGAAGCAAATGTGATTTCATCTAAGCAATATGATGTATTAACTCTTTAATAGAGCACATCATCACATTACAAAATATCTAATGAGCATGTACACATAGATAGTTTGAAATACACATTAAAACACATTCAGCAGAAAAATGAAATCTCACGTAAATGTCATATTTTATGATTTAAAGAGTTTACCTCTCGTACTACTGGATCTGTGCATTCAGTTACACCAAATATAATGGTTGACAATCCTCCTTGTTCAAATCCTAAGGCCTTTGCATTGTGTGCATATACATGGTATATTTTCATTGTATTAAGGTTGATATTGGTCCGCTATTCCAATTGCCAATGATAAGAATCTAGATCTGTTATTTGAACTCTAAATTTCTTTACTTTTGTACATACTTGAGATTGTGTGGATCTCACAGGCATGTTCTTAAAGTAATTTGTGTATTTATGAGAAATTTGCTTACTTTAGTGGATGAAATTCTACTATAGATTGTGATTAAGAAATGCTTGTGTACTGTTTTCAGCCTAAATCTTTGGTTAATTAGGAGACAGACATATCTATCAAGATTGAAGGTTGCTATTTTCTTGCATATTTGCTCGGAATAAGCGCACTTAACTCAAGAGAGTATTTGGGGTACTCAGTACTGAGTTAAAGTCATTTTTATCTTGATGGATCTCCTAAGAAATTTTGGTGGGATGAGTTTTTGTACCTTAGTTTCTGAAAAAATTCTGAGTGTATTTGTATCAAAAAGCATTTATGACAGGTCTACAAAAAATTGTGGATAGTCTTGGACTATAATTGTTTAAATCTTTAACTTTTTAACATCAGACATGACATGCAGTGATTTAAAAAAATCAAATTTTTACGTAAATTGCCTAGAAACTAGGAAATCAGCTTTTGAACTCAAATTGCTAAAAATAACTTCGGTGGTTTTGCTCCACATGTGTCCTTTTAGTTGGGTGGTTTTGCTCCACAGGTGTCCTTTTGGTTGTTTTGCAACAGGATATAGTTTGATCTTCATTAGGTGATTCTTACAATAAGCTATAGTGGGAATAGCTTCAGCCTAGAAGAATTTAGGTAGTGTTGCGTGAGCAAGCATACACTTAGGAAGTAATAAATTGTTGCTCAATGTCTTTTCTAAGGCAATAGTCCTTAAATTTGGTTGAGATGTATTTTCTCCCATTTTCTGACCTCGGTGCTTTGATTCTTTTGATAGTTTTGAGTTCTGCATGCTCCTTGAATTGTCTGAAGAGGTTGGAAGCCTTTGATCTATGCTAAATGGAATAAACAGTTGTTCATCTCAAAAATTCGTAAATAAAGATAATGAAGTACTTTGTATCAAACAATGACAAAGTTTGCATTGTGCCATATATACATGAGTGAACAACATCGAGAACATCTTTTGATGCATGCTTATGACTCGATCTAAATGGAATTCAAATATGCTTTATGGCAATGCAACTACACAATGGTGGGTATTTTGCTATAAATCTACTAGACGGGTTTTGTTGTGAATCTAGCTACAAGTGCAAGCTTTAATCTGGGCGCTAGCATTGTTTTTGGCACCAACATCACCACTAGTGCTCCCAGCGCCACCGGCGCCGCCGCTTCTAACGCCATTGCGACCAAAATCCAGCCTAAGCCAACTTCCTATAGCTCAAAAATTTTAATTGAATCTAGCGAAGTCCAAAGAGCTCGGATTGATGCGCAATCTTCTCATGGCAAGACTATCTCAAAGGGGGACCTTGTCTTTCTTACCTATTAGTAAACATGTTTGAGTGTCTTGCTTGTATGTATTCGTGGTGAGTCTTAGTACTCGTGCTTTTCTGATTTGCATGATTGCTTGTGATACAAGAAGTTGTTAAGCTCGAGAAGAAACTTTTCTTTCAAAAGCAGATACCATCAACATAGAGGATTTGCAGTTCAAGTACTCTCACGTGAACATAGTTGGGCTTTGGATACCAAAGGGAAGAGGTTTCCCGAGCAAAAAAACTCCGAAGTGGGGATACGAATAGATGTCGGAATTTCTGGATGAAATCCTTCCTTTGTTAATGAAGAGATTCACCAATAGTCGAACGGGAATAACCCATCCTCAGGCTACTGGTAGTGGCACAGGGTCTGGGGGATTGTGCTAAGTATTTGGTTTGTACCGTATGAGAGATGATCCTGGTGGATTGGCTTGGAGGCGGGGTTGGCGGCTTGCGACTATGGTCCCTGGGCAGCTGGTGAGATCTGAGTAATCAGGCTCTTTGGGGGGACTACCTTCTCATAGCATGCCAATGCACCGTGAGTGTTGGGCACACACCTTGTCATACTAGACATTATTTACACCCATAGTGCATTGGCCAAGCCTCCAGCTTGGGTTTAGTGGGTGAAACCCCCACATGGCCTTCCACCACGTGTTGATGGTGCCTACCACCTCGCCTTTGGGGACGCGAGAGAAAAAGTCGAAGGGAAGCAATTGTGGCCCGACGATAATAACTTTGGTGCATGGGTTTTCCCTTGCTACATCTAAAAAGACTAGCAAAATATATATATATATATATATATATATATATATATATATATATATATATATATATATATATATATATATATATATATATATATATATATATATATATATATATATATATATATATATATTCTCATGTGAATGGCAACGAAATGACTCAATGTTTGCAAATGATTGGATGGCTAACCTCTTACTTGGGTTAGTTTCATTTGTGACAGCGTCCACTAGATACAAGCAAGAAGTCAAAAGTTGGAAAGAAAAATTTCAAGGGAGATCTTCTCTAAAGCTGTTGGTCTTCATTGAGATGGCCACCTTTGGAACTGAAACTCAATGAGCATGGGTGATATCCAATTTCAATTGAGTTTTTCCTCAAAGGGAAGAGATCATGATCCTCTTCAAAGAATGGCTATAGTTGGATCAAGCCATAATCCTAGCAGATGGAAAACAAGGTGTGTCAGAATGCATGCATCTCTGTATTGCTTTTGTAACTAATAGAAATTGTCTGAGAATTCAATATTTTATGTTTGGCTATGTAATCACTTAGTATATAGCGAAAGTTAGTTGCTAAAGATCTACTGCTTTGTTCAATTTTTGGTAGGCGTAGTCATGCATTGGAAGTAGGAAGTTTCCGCATTCTATTACTCACCTATTTCCGACATGGTATCAAAGCGTTGATTCTTCTTCAAGGCCTATTACTATTTCGATATCAGAGCAAAAGATTCTAATACCTGATACCTTTCGTGATATCATATTCTTCAGTTCCTTTCATCCTTTCAGTATTAGAGAATTGATTTCCTATTGTTGGCATCACTACATCTAAGCGTCATCGATACAATCGACAGACTAACTACCAGATGAATTCTCAAAGTAAAGCTGGTCTTATCACAGACAAGCTGAATGAATTTTATTATCATTTGTGAAAATTTAAGATGAAGACCTTGCTAATCGCCAACGAGTTATGGGAGGCTGTTACAGGTATCAAAGTGAAACCTGGAAATGATAAAAAAGACTCAAAATGGAAATTGAATGATGGTAAAGCTTTCGTGCTTATTATCCTCAATATATCAGATACTCAAATTGGCCACATATCTGAAGCTAAAACTTCAAAAGAAGTTTGGGATATCCTGAGCTCACTATATGATGTGAGAGACATAACTACTAAGTTACATCTTTGAAAGAAATTCTTCACACTCAAGATGTCAAATGGTAATTCTCTTCATAATCATATTAACCAGTTTAAGAATCTCTTACAACAGATGGCCGTTGTCGGATCAGTCATAGACGATCAAGACGCAATTATGACATTGCTTTCAAGCCTGTCCTCTACATATGAGAACTAGGTGATGATCATCACAACACACTCAGATTTTGAACGTTGAAACCCCATAAGGTGATTAGAGTCAGTTTGAGAAAAATCCCACTTTATTAATAGATTTGAGAAGGTTACATTTCAAGTGTGTGACCGACCTTAGTGTCCAAGTGGAAGGACCCTTACTACAACCTTTTTGCATCGATGGCACCTAAGGGTCCACGTCATTGACGTGTGGCTCACCGCTATGCCATTTGATTAGTTTGGCGACCACTATGCCTTGGGTTTTCATGTGTGACTTACCTTTGCCTTTGGTTACCTTTTGGAGACAGATTATGAGTTGGCTTTCGGGTTGATTGGGATTCTAGTTTTCCTAATTTTGAATGGATATGCTTGTTACATTTTCTAAGTTGACTTTGTAATAAGTTCATGACGGATGAATGTAAGACTTAAGTGTGTCTTGGAAAAATCGCTCAGGTCCCAATGCCTTTGTGGCACCGGCGCAACATCGAGAGTCAAGAGATTGCACGAGTTTGATCAGTATATAAACTATGGCTTTGTGTTTGTTTGAATCACAAGTATCTCTCGTGCAAAACATGACTTTCGCAATTTTGTCACTGATCAGTTGCCTTACACTCAAAACAAGAAGTGTACATCTCGCTTGGCTTCAAGTATTGTCTTTGAACTAGACACATGGAACCAAAGCTTGCACTAGTCTGATTTCAATACAAATTGTCTCTTAGCGTTTCTTCAAAGTACCATGTTTCTCGTGCTAACCTAACTTTCATAGTTCCTCCATTGATCAGCTACTTTATACTTAACACAAGTCAGCGTACTCATTATGTCTCCTCATCGTTACTGGTCTAGGAAAAGCCTGCAGTTGATACCCCTTTCCACAACAATAATTTGTCGACACATTATATCCAAAATTTGCTAGTCTACTTGTAGGAGTATGACTAGGTCCGCCTAAATTTGCTTCTATTTTTTAATCAATTGTCATTCATACTTTACACCAAGAGGGGTGTGTGTGGTAGTTTTCCTCTCCCTTCTAAAATTAGCTGACCAGACATAGAGTTAAATTCTTGGATAAAAACTTTTTAATAAGGAAATAGTATTGATTCAGAAAAACAAAATCAGATGAGCGCAAGACAATAGCGGATAGAAATCACGCACTCTAAAGTTGTCTCTGAGTAACTGAGAATAAGTCTGAAATAAGCAACTCTGCTAATAAGTAGTAGTGCAATGGCAACTCTAAAATAAATCTCTAAAAGACTGAGCTAGAATGCTCAAGAGAGTTCAAGTTTGAAAGCTTGATAGAGAGCTAACAACAATACTTTCTGATTGTGAACGATATGCTTGATGAGAGCGCAAGAAGCGTTGTGTAATAACACTCAACTCCTTTTTAATTTACAATGTTGGTTGATCATTCTGTTGATAATGAGATGTATGAACAACTGATCTATACTAAGTAATTAGGTTGTCAAATGCAATTGCCAGTTGGTTTGCGGATCCCAAGACAATCCTAACCCTAGCTAATATGTGAGAGGAATTTGGAACCCTGCGTGTGTAAGTCCAACCCGATGATCATATAGTCATTTGATAATTAAAAGTCAATAAAAGGACTTTAGACCTTTTTACGGGACTTTTAATGTCGTAGGCCTAAATGTCAAGTTAGTGAATAAAGTTGGGTTTCCCTCCAATTTTGGATGGTTCCCACTCTTTTCTAAATTTGAATAATTAGGGAGGTAGAAATGGACCAATAGGATTCTGAGGCCAGGGTCCTCCTCTCTACTATAAAAAGGGACCAACTCGAGTTTCCTACACATGCACATATCTTCATTTCAATAAAGCAGATTGGTTCTCTTGTGAAATGGATTTATAAATGTCCTTGTTCTCTATCACTTTTCCTCCATCTCTCAATGGTTTTATCGTGTCTGCTAATTGTTGGATCTGAGTATTATTGGGTATGCTTCATCGTGGATCTTAGTGTTAATGATTGTAGTGTTCATGCTTAGGGTTAATGGATGTTATAGTTAGATGTGAATCTTCCATTCATGCTGAATTCTGAGATATGCTACCGTTCTTATGGGAACGAACCTACGCGTAACAACCAACTTCATTTCCTTGATGCTAGATTGATTAGATCTTGGGTTGAGGATAGGCAAGGTAAGAAATCCACTACAATTTTGGCACCGTTGCTGAGGAGCTACGCCAATTTTTCAGTTTGCAGCATTTTTGTTGGATGGTTAGCTTGTTGTTGGAAATATTTCTAGTGTGTGCGGTGGCTAGATCTACTTACAGGTGTAGTATAGGGATGTAGAGATTCGTCCACTTTTTAAGTTTCTACCAATGTTCAAACAGAAATGCGAAACTAAGAAGTAATGACGGAAGCATTAAGGCTTACCCAACTAGTGCTCAAAACGGAAATGAAACTATCTAAGGTGACAAAATACAAACCCTTGCTAAGGCTTACCCAATTAGCAAGGTGTTTAATCTAAATTCTACTTAACACCCAAAGGGTAATAAAATAATATTGCGGCTAATATTAAGCAAATAAGCAATAAAGAACATGCCACAATAAACCGATGAAAAGGAGACAAGAGGAGGCCCGACCACCTTCCCTCAAGCTATGCACCTTTCCAAAGGGACATAGAATGATAATTCTCCAAAATAGAGAGCAAGATAGCCTAATCTCAAAAGTGTTGGTTACAATGCAAATACTTCTCCTTTTATGGCAAGGAGGGTCTTCCATAAGTGTCTACTAACTTATGGGACTAATATGTTTCTAGCTTTTCAAGAACTTCTAACTTAGGATTTAGAACTTCAAATTTCTTAACTTAGAAAAACTTAAGATAAAATATCTCTAATCTTAAGTTTCCTAAGTCTAAGTTCTAAATCTAAGTTTAAGCTATTTTATTATTATTTAAGCTTCTACTCACATGCCATGGCTTGAAGTTTATTGACAGATACTCATACGTGGTCTTACAAAACCCATGCCACGGAGTTTTATTATTACTTTTTATTTTCTCTGTGTTAGCACAGTTGCTAACACTTGCATTAGTCATCTTGTCATGGCATGAAGAGTGTTAAATCTGCATTTAGGATTAGTTTGGGAGTGATTTTGCCTCATTTGAGTAGATTTGCTTGTTTGAAATCTAATCTGATTATGGAACATAAAAAGCTATTTAGATCACCAATTTAAGATCTATTTGGATTTGAGATATCAGAAAAAAGAACAAAAATCGGTCAAATTTGCCAGATTTTGGTCAAAAGGAGACAAAAATCGTCATTAGAGTTGATAACTTTTTTCTCTCTTTCAAGAAATGTTCGCCGAGTTGCAGGCACCTTCGATTTTGATCACAAAACCTTCAGTTTGAAGGGAAAACAATCCTTTCTAGCAGATTTTCAGAAACATTAGGAAAACCACCAAAAAATATCAAAAAATCACCAAAACTCTAAAAATAAAAAAAAAGAACCTTCGACCGATTCACTGTGCATAGGTGTGATTCAGATCTATCTATTGCCAGGTCAACGAAGAATAATATTAGAAATAGAAGGTTTTTTAGAGGATCTATTGTCATATTGTTATATTTTTGTCAAAAAGGTCTCTTTTTTGCAAATATATCAGCATTACTCTTGATTATTCGCTAGACCCTTCACCGACTTACGAGATTATCCTATTTATAGTAATTTACTATTTTTGAGTTCAACGAACATTCATTCTATCCGGATCATAGAAAATCTCTATTTTTATCCTCGTCAAACTACAGAAACTGTGCTTTTATGAGTCGGGAACCTTTTCTAGCTCTACCCTAGCTTTATCTGTGTCAAATTCTCAATCTGAGAGTTTGGCAAAGGTTATTTCCATAGAATTTGTCAAAAAAACATGATCAGAGAGTTTTTTTTTACCAAAAATAACACTGTTGAACCTTCGCCGAGTTAGCCTTCTCCTACATAACCTTCACAGTACTATTTTTAGGTTCTGATTTTTCAGATCAAGTCTCTGTCAAATTTTGGGTTAAATCTGATTCAATCTGATTTTGATTATGAGAATTTTTCATTTTGAGACGTATCGAACGGTTGGTCTTAGGAATCTTTTCACGATATAGGAATCTGATTCTCATCAAGCGGAAGAGATCTAGCAGATTTGATTTGAGATAGTTCTTGATTGAAAATCTAGATCCAATCTCATTGTCTGCTTGATCTAATATGTAAAGATGGCAGCCCTTGGAGGTGCTCCTCAGGAAGTCAATCCAATCATTGTTAGGAGAGCACCCCATTTGGATCTACCCAAATACAATGGATTAACAGATCCAGTTAGATTTCTTCAGATCTATTCTGAATCTTGTGAAGTCTATGGCGAAGTTTTTCCCCATGATAAACTTAAGCTATTTCCAAAGACTAGTACTATAATTAAAATGAAACTGAGCGTACAGATTGGGAGACTGTGAAAGGAGCCCTTATCACACGGTTCAAACCATAAAAATTTATGGAAGACCCTTTCTTACTTTTAAGTAAAATTAAAATAGAAAAGTGAAAAATGGTTCGAGATTACATTGAACGTGTTAAACGTCTCAGATCTAAGTGCGAACCTGAGCTGATTAATGAAAATGCCATGAGTATGTGATTTTTGTCAGGTCTACCTAAAAGGATCAGACGTGAGCTAAAGCGCCATAATGAGTGTGCAATTTTGCAAAACGCTATGGACAATGCAATTCGGGAGGAGGATGAAGATTCAGACGATGAGCCAAATATCAGTATATTGCCTTATACAGCAGGGCAGACCACTATGACATCCACTACTATTGCATCAACGAATGTCAACACTACTGTAAAGATGATGCTCAACGAGTTTGAGAAACTGGGGAACAAACCAACAGAAACAGATGGAAAAGTTGCAGTTGCAATTTGATGAGAAGATCAAAGCCTTGGAAGATTTCCATGGCCAAGCGAACAAGGAACCAGAGAAGTTTGTCAAGACTTTTTCTACCAGGAAAAATGTCTGGTGTTCCATTTGTACGGGGAATCACACAATGAATGAGTGTCCTCAATTGACAAAACAAATGGAAATCAGTATATGCCACTTGTGTAATTCGCCTGATCATGAAACTGCTTTTTGCAACTTCAATCCTCGGATAATTCAGCAACGATATGCCTAGATACGATATCGAGAACCACTTTATGGAGGAAATCTAGTAGCTAGACCTCGTCAATCTACTCTTGGATACCTGAAACGATTAGCCTTACATGTCCCACCAATTGGCAATCTGCTCTTCTTGCCAATTTGATGGAACCAGAACCTTACAGAAGTGCCGAGCAATGGAGCTATAGTAATAATCATGAAGGTGGATCTTCAAAACAATATGCTATTTATGTTGCCGCGCAACAACAAGCATCTAGAAACTGGACCAGAGCATCACTTGGATGCTTTGCATGTGGAGAAAATCACAGAGTTGCAAAATGTCCAAACAAAGACAAATTTGTACCATTCTGTCATGACTATGGTTATGGACATTGCTACAAGGAATGCCCAGCAAGACCAAAGCCACCACCGACTGCAGCTCCTGTAAATTTGATAACAATCAAGCAAACACCAGTAGCTCAGAATGAACCAAGTGTACCCTTGATGGTAGTTACCAGAGCACAGAAGCAAGAAGAACCTGTAGCAGATCTAGCACCTGCTGATTCTATACCATTAACTGATATACCAACATCATCTGGAGTATATCCAAATGTTCATGCAGAACAAAGAAGATATTAGGATATGAGACAGTGGATTAAACATTTGCAAGAAGAAGAGGATCTTGAAGCTGCTAGGGCAACAACCGAAGTTCATTCTTCACCAGTGCAACCACCAAATAATTCACGTACAGATATGAATGCTCAGTTGCATCATCATGAAGAACCCTTCAAGATGACTGAACCGAAAGTGCCGCAAACAGAACTGCTCATGAATATTTTGTCTAGTAAGATCAATATTCTGTTGGGAGAGTTTCTAAAGTTGGTGCCAAAAGAAAAAGAAGTATTAGCACAAAAGTCAACTCAAGCTGAATCCAAAGTCCATCAAGAGCCATTTTTTTGTGCTGTATTTGAAGAATCTAATAAAGTACTCCATGTCGAAGCAGCTTGAAAAAGTGAACAAAAAAATATCACCTGGCCGATACAACACATGCAATTTTCTAATTAAGCAACCAAATTTGGGGCTCTGCCCTTAAGTTTGGGCCCAACTGCAAAAAGCCCCTATTGGTGCCCATTCATGAAGAGGTGCACCTCTTTGGGTCCCAGCCTTCCGTAGCATTAGAGAGGGCCAGCCTCTATGTAACATCATTCATCTTCTTGGAGAGAGAGAGTGAGAGAAGATAAACTTGTGCATAGAAAGAGTTTGTGGAGGAGGAAAGACGAAATGAGAAGAAGCAAGGCTGTTTGATCCCTGCTTAGTGCCTCCCATTTCTACTTCTGTCAATGGTTTTACTATTTCATTATTATTGATCTGTTTCTTAGTCTTTAGCATTGTGTTTATTCTTGGATCATTGTTTGTGGATTGTGATTTTATGCCCTTGGTGCCTATAACACTTTGTTGCAGGCTGTGAGGATTTGGAAGCCTTCTAATCTTGGTTGCAGGCTTGCAAAATTGTTGGAAGTTTTGTTGTCTCATTGAAGGGACAGAGATTTGATTCTGAAAGATTGAACTTTGTTTGCAATCTACTTGCTAGTAATATTGTTGTTTTGTGTGTGTAGTGAATCATAAGCCATCTACTGCTCCTTGTTTGGAAAGTATGGATGGTGAGTCGCAGACCAGTGCATTGATTGATGGAGGTTTTAAAGTGATGAGCAGATGCACACTTCAAATGATCAAAGTCGGACTCCTGAGCTTTCGTTCTGAAAGGAAGTCTCTTTCCTTGAGTCAGAAGTGTTTGAGCGGATGAAAGAAACTTAGGTTTTATTAGATCTGTCTGTGTGGAACACAACAAACCTGCTTGATTGGCGCTACCACATGAAATGTTTCCCTACCCTCAATGCACTGGAAGCTGACGACTCGTTTATTCTAGACCAGAAGTCCGTTGGAGCTTGGTGCAGATGTAAGCGATGCGTGAAGAAAGATGCTAGTTGCAAGCCATTATAAAGCTGACAATACTTCCTACCTAGAGAGGAGCGATGCAGATCCTCAAGCCCTCAGAAATTCGATTATGAAGGTTGCTGGCAGACACTGTTTTGCTGTCCTGAAGGCCTGATTCTATCCACGCTCAGGTGCTGCTTGCTGTGTGTGAATAGAAGGCGATGACAAAAGATAGGTTGCAGACCAAATCATGTTCTGAGCATCGTGGAAGCCCTACGCCCATGAGCAAATTGCTCCATACGCGAACTCCTTCTGAAGGTCTGATTTACCAATGCTTCTGCAACGACAGATTTCTGTGAACTGGATCTAAGATTGAAGTTAGTGTGAAGGAGGACGATGGTGCTTTGAGAATGTACAATCTGCAATGAACAACCTGTGAAGGCCGTTGGACCCAATCTAAAGACTGAAAGACTTTTTGATCACGTTGTGGCCCTGTGTCTTTGTGAAGCCCACGAGGCGATTTGCTTATTGTGAATTCATGCCTTCTGCATGGAATTATTTGGGAATGTGCAGACCTGATGTGACTGGGTCTTTGCTGATACATAACCCTGCGGCTAACTCTTCTTTCTTGGCCCGAGGCCTATTGAAGAACGTGCCATCATACAAACTCTACCCATTATCCTTACCTACCTGCGATTTTGCCAATTTTTCCTGATCTGTGCTCCACCTGTGGCTCCCTACTACATTTTGGGAGTTATTTGAGACCCTTCTCTTGCTTACCTGCGGATCTACTACGGCCAATTTCCTTACCTGCGGCCATCTCACACTATCCCCATGATCATTCTATGCTGCCTAACCACGATCAATCCCTGTCTGCGAGTTTGTTTAGAACCTATTTGCATCCCATTTCATGCTTGCGGGCGAATCCCTGCCTTAAGGCCGCTCTATGGGCTGTGCCATCTTATTACCTACCTATCGCAGGCTATCTTGTGGTCTATTCCAAACTCTATCTATTTTTACCGGAGTTTCATTTTCCACTGGCAACCCTTTCTTGCCTACCCATCGATGTCCGAATTGTGGCTTATCGAAATTTGGCCCTACGGTGCTAGACAGAAGTTGCAGTTCTTAGCTTTGGGGATTTCTATGATTCCAAAATTGTGAAACTCTATAGTATCTTTATGGTCTCATTACAAACCATACTACCATTAGTAACAAACATTCCTGAAGCCTATGCAAATGGGTGAGATGAAGATTAGGCGTTTATTCAAAATCTAAACCTATTTTACCTCATTCGTTAAGTGAATTTCAGCTTATATACGAGTCATGCTTGTAGGTCTCATCAGTATCTCAAAAGCCAGAGCTTACACGCGTGACCTCTTGTTCATTTCAAAGTTCTCTAGGCTATATCTGAAAATTGCCTGTTGACCGTTAGAAATTTGTCTTGTTGATTGCCATTGGAAGTGCCGGTGGTCATGAACGCTGTATTTTTGACTCATTGTGGCATAGACCGACTTCCATTAGAATTCCCCTAGATTGATAGCCTATTTGGGGGTCGTTTTATAATCCTTCAATGTGTCAACAAGATAATCAATCAGATTTGAGCTAGATTTCATTATTGGATCAAACTTTAGATACACCGATCACTTTTCCATTGAATGTAGCTTGGATATCAACGGAGCCTATACCAGATCTGATTAAAGATGAACTCATTCTTGTGAGTCATGCCTTGACTTATGATGACAATGCAGAACTTATTGATGAGCAGATTCTAAATCATATGGATCCGACCATATTTGGAGTGCGTAATATTCCTAATGAACCAACAATAAAACCACTAAAAGCAGTTATATTGAAGGAAGACAAGATCACAGGTTCAATGACGAAGAAACAAGCCAAGCAACATTATAATACGGTCCTAAAATGGAAAAACTCTCCTCAAAAGATTGATTCAAAGAATGTGCCACCCTTACTGGATAAAGGCAAAAGAAAAGTTGACGAAGATTTCTCAAGTCAGAGTTCTAGCAAGACATCACCGTCTAGGAAGTCTTCACCTTCAAAGAACAGTTTATCTTCTCGAAAGTCATCGCCTCCATGATCGATTCTTGCTAAGGCAGCAGAGAAAGCCTGCCGGAAAGCATGGCACGATCATCGATTACACAAAAAGGACCTTAAAGAAGGAGATCTAGCACTGATGTACAAAACCAAGCTGATCAAGGGAAAATTGAAGTTTACCGATGAAGGCCCGTATAAAGTGAAGGAAATCTTGAACTACGGAGTAGTAATTCTTGGACACTTGGATGGAAAACGTTTTGATACTTTCGTTGAATGGCAGCCAATTACGCAAGTTTTTGCAACCTGCTCCGCCAGTTCAGCAAGCATGATCCAAATGATTTTTTATTTTTATTTGTTCTTGTTTTCACTACTTAATTGTTAATTTCTTTTGGAAAAGACAATATGGAAAAAAAAAGATAAGAAAAAACGAAGACAAAATGAGAAAAAAATGAGCAAAAGTCAGAAATATCATCAAATCAGAAAAATTGAAGAAAAACATTTTTAGGAGTCAAATGTGGGTTTGTTGCCAATTTCTATCTATCTATGAAGAAGCACCGACAGAGTCGTCTCACTAGGCCTCTACTAGTCATCGTCGTCCACGCAGCGAGATCGTCATTCCTGACTTGCCTTCCATGCCACGTCGAAAGACTAGGCATACATCTTCAGCTGTGCTTCCACCGCCCGCTACTAACCGCACTAAACTACCTATTCCCCCCGCCTTTGATGCTTCCCTTGCCTCTACTTCCTCTCAAGGACAATCTGTGACCATTGGGACTACCATTCCTATCACAGCTGCCCAGGCCGCCTTGCCCCCACACACGAGTGCCATTTTTCCAAATACCTAGTATTTCATGGACATGTTTGATGATTTCGACTCCCTTGGGACCTCAGAAGATTTTGCAATGCCCTAGAGCCTGCGCCCTTTGAACTCCAATCCCCCGGAAGAGGATTCGAGATTGTCCATGATTTTGAAGCTATTTTTGAAGAAACCTTCCCCAAAGAGCCACAAGAAACTGAAGCAGCTCAGGCACCAGCCACAATTTGGGTCGGGCAAGCTGTCAAATCACCAAAGCAGTTCGACGCCACAGTGCCTGAGGGATATGAAGAAGGAGATATCTTTGCAGAAGAGAAATTACAGGAACCTGCTCCACGCCAACAAAGGACAATACCACCAGGTCCTTCTGTTGTTACCACCTCCACGACAGTAGATTCTGGTGATGCTCTAGGTTTAGTCTCAAGCCTGTAGTCTCAAGCTTGGCACAAGTGATCTAGTGTGAAAATTACAGCAAATAAGGATCCTAAAACACTTGAAATGATGAGGGAAACAATAGATTATGATTTCATAAGATTAGCACAAGTTGAACCATCAAAATCCATCAAAAATCTATGCTTGAACCTCACTAAATGGCCCAAATCCTTGAAGAAGGCTTCACACGTGTGAAAGTACGGCCTCCCACAGTCTGAGTACTGTACACCAGACCTACATTCAATCCTATAATCATTAGTAATCACAAGTACTCAAACAATTATGAACATAGAGAGCAATTGCACCATTATGAGAGAAAAAACATGAAATTGATTGATTGATTTTGGTGAGATATCATCACCTATATATACATGATCCATCACGGTTTTGAGTAGCCCTAAACCTATCCCTAATGCTAATTTTGGTGGATCTTTCATCCCTACCAAGTTAGGGTTGGAATCTTGGAGATCCCTCAACAATGCAAAAACTACCAAAAATAGCTCCTATTTTTTCTCCCTTGTATCTAAGCATAATTTGGACTCATTCCAAAGGTTCTAACACTTATGTCTACTTGAGAACATCCTTATGAATGGAATCCTATGCTATTTGGCACGTGTGACAAGCCACATCATGACCATCTAACTATTTACAAGTCATATGACCAAAACTAGTCAAGCTAGAATTGTGAATTTTTAACACTCCTCCTCACTATCTAGCTTGGTTCAATCATTGCTTTACTAATCACTCCAAGTGATGATCTGAACTTCATAAAAGGTGTCTTTTGAAGTGGTTTAGTAAGTAGATCAGCTACACATTCATTGCTTGGAACATGCTCCAAAGCAATCTCCTTGGCTTGCACCATTTCTCTCACAAAGTGATGGCATATCTCAATGTGCTTAGATCTTGCATGGAAGATTGGGTTAGATGCAAGGTGTTGGGCTGATATATTGTCATTGTAGATGATTGGTGCCTCCTCTGAATCCATGATCTTTAGTTCCACCAATAATCTCTTGATCCAAAGTACCTCCTTTGTAGTGGTTGTCAAAGCTTTGTACTCGGCCTCGGTTGAAGATAGAGATATAGTTTCTTGCTTTTTTGAAAGCCATGAAACCACACCTTCTCCTATGAAAGTTGAATAGGAACTTGTTGATTTCCTATCCCTCTTGTCCCCTGCAAAATCTGAATCACTAAATGCATGAAGGTTAATCATATCTCCTCTATATAGAATCCCAAAATCCAATGTACCCGAGATGTATCTTAGAATCCTCTTAGCCTTTTTCCAATGGATATTCAATGGCTTTTGCATGGATTGGCTCAACCTACATACACTAAAGCTAAGATCTGGTCTAGTTATAGTGATCCACATTAAGGAACCTATAAGTTGCCTAAACAAAGTGATGTCCATGAAGGATCTTTCATCATCTTCATTTGGCACTTTTACATCTTGCTCCATTGGTGTGTCAACACTTTTGCATACTTCCATCTTAAACTTCTTCAAAAGACTTTGAGCATAGTTTACTTGACTTATAAAGATAAAATCAGACACTCTAAGTACTTCTATGCCTAAGATGAAGTGAAGACACCCTAGATCTACCATCTTGAACTCTAAGGATAGATCTATCTTGATTTTTTCAATACCATCAACACTATTTCCACTAATGATGATGTCATCTACATAAATGAGTAAAAGTACAATACCAACATCATCAAACTTAATGTAAAGAGTGGGATCATATTCACTTTGAACAAAAGAAAGTGAAATAAGATAGCAATGTAGTCTTGAATTCCAAGATCTCGAGGCTTCAAGCCATAGATGCTTCTTTGGAGATGGCATACTTTGTTCTCCATTCCATGCTTGATGAACTCTTGTGGCTGCTCCATATATATATCCTCTTCAAAAAAACCATTCAAGAAAGCATTAGAGACATCCATTTGACATAGAATCCATCCAAAATGTGATGCAAGCGCAATGATTAGTCTTATTGTGACCATCTTGGCCACGGGTGCAAAAGTTTCCTCATAGTCTATCCCTCTCTCTTGAGCATAACCTTTTGCAACTAATCTTGCTTTATGTTTGTTAACACTCCCATTTGCATTCAACTTAAGCTTGAAGACCCACTTGCATCCTATTGCATTCCTTTGAGGTCTCTCAACAAGCAACCAAGTTTCATTCTCAATCAAGGCATCATACTCATCCAACATAGCTTTATACCATTCTTTGGAGTTCAATGCATCTTCAACATTAGACGGTTCTTCAAAACTAGATAAAGCATAAGAAGTGGATGAGATACCCTCAACTTGCTGTCCTTTGCCTTGATATGTGAGCCTTGATGGCTCCACTTTTGCCCTTGAAGATCTCCTTGGTGTGATAGGTGGGTTTGGTGCTTGCTCCTCCATGAGCTCCTCCTCAAAACCAAGATCTTGCTCCTCGGCCATCTTCTTCTTGATTGTTGGAGCACTTGAGCCTTCTTCAAGCATATGCATATGATGTTCATCAAAGATGACATCCCTTGAAACAACAAATTTGTTCAAGGATGGGAGATAGACTCTGTAGCCCTTGCTTGAGCTTGCATATCCAAGCATGATCCCTCTTGTGGAAGATGGATCCTCCTTGGTTCTTGTTTCCAATGGCACATGCACATAACATATACACCCAAAAACTTTCAAGTGATTAAGATTGGGTTTCTTTCCACACAACATCTCATAAGGAGTTTTGCCTTCAATTGCTTTGCAAGACACCCTATTCATCAAGTAGTTTGCACATACAAGAGACTCACCCCAAAAGGATTTGGGCAAACAAGCATCTAATCTTAAAGCCTTAGAACATTCACATAATGTTCTATTCCTTCTTTCAGCAACTCCATTTTGTTGAGGAGTGTAAGGACAAGAAGTCTCTTTCTTGATCCCTTCCTCCTCACAAAAGGCCTTGAACTCATTGGAAATGAATTCTCCACCATTGTCACTTCTAAGAATCTTGATGCTATGATTATGATGCTTTTCCACAAACAACTTGAACTTTACAAAAGTATCAAATACTTGAGACTTGAAGGAAAGTAAGAACACCCAACAATATCTTGAGTAGTCATCAATGAAGGTTAAAAACATGGATGAACCTCCATTAGATTTGGTGCTAGCAATGTGCACATCCGAGTGTATGAGTTCAAGAGGATGAGATGACTTTGTGATGGAGTTAGGAAACACCTTCTTATGTGCCTTGGATAAGGCACAAGCTTCACAAACCTTGTCTTCCTTCCCAATAGACCTTGGTAGGCCTAAAGCATACTCCTCCTTGATCATAGCCTCCATGGAACCCGAGTTGACATGTCCAAGTCTTTTGTGCCATAAAGTAAAAGTAGATATCTTGCTCTTCTCGGCCAACATGACAACATTAGTATCCACAAATGCATCCAACTTATAAAGTTTGCCAAGTCTAGTGCCCTTAGCCACTATCTTACCCTTCTTCTTGATGAAACATTCATTTGAAGCAAAGTCAACATTGAAACCATTGTCTACCATTTGGCCAACACTTAGTAGATTCTTTGTTATTGTAGGAATGTACAAAACACCTTCTATGTTGATCTTTTTGGAAGATCCTAAGCAAAGGGGAATGCTACCAACTCCTTCAATCTTACAAGCTTCATCATTTGCTGTATAGATAGACTTTATAGGTCCATCATAAGATAAGAGAGAAGAGAAAAACTCCCTTTTACTAGTCATGTGTGAACTAGCACCCGAGTCAATCCACCAAGGATCTTCTCCTTTGAAGCTTGTTGAAAAAAATATGGACATCATGAGAGAGTCCTCATGTGAACTCTCCTCCTCCTCCTCTTTGCTCATGTTGGCTTGGCTTTGATCTTGCTTCCTCTTGAAGCATTCCGAGGCATAATGCCCCATCTTGCTACAATAGTAGCACTTCACCTTTGATTTGTCCTTCTTGACTTTGGTGGTTGATGGAGATGCCTTTGGGGGTCCTTCTTGATCCTCAAGCTTTGTAGACTTCTTGAATGTTGATCCTTTGCCTTTGGACTTGCCTTTGCCTTTGGTGAAGAGAGCTTGGTCATCTCCACCTTGGATGGAAAGCCTATCCATCCTCTCTTGCATTTGGCTCCTTCTTGATTCCTCGACCATGAGTGTGCCTTGGAGTTCTTCAAGTATGGGTAGCTTACCCATAATTGCATATACCTGAACCAAATTGTCAAATTCAAAGCTTAGTCCATTCAATATGAGTTGAACAAGCTCTTCATCCTTGATAGGTCACCTATAAAGGCTAGCTCTTTGTTCAATTCCTTTACTCTTAGGACAAAAGTATGTGCACTCTCTCCTTTCTTTTGATAGCTTCTATAGATTTGATTCTTCAAAGCTAACATTCTAGTTTGGTTCTTGGATTCATAGACCTTTTGCAAAGTCTCCCAAGCATCTTGAGCTGAAGTGCAATCTCCTACCTCTCTTAAGAGTTCATTTGCAACATTCATTTTTATGCAATGTAGTGCAACATTGCACCTCTTGATGTATTTGGCTTTTTCTTGAGGATGAATAGGTTCACCCTCCTTACCATTTACAATTTCCATCAGATCTTGCATGATCATGATAGATTCCATTCTAACTTTCCATATGGAATAGTTAGTTTTGTTGAGCCTTTCATTAGTATCCAAAAGATATGCATTTATAGATGCCATATAGTCTCCTAATCAAGGACTTGACACAAATGAAGGTTACTTCTATTGATTTGATTGAAGGTCTACCTTATCCCACTTCTTAGGGACCTGAAAAGATCAGTAATAGACTTCCTATAAAGATCTAAGAATGATCTCTAACAAAATCAAATCATAGAATACTAGAAACAATGCACTTGCTTGATTGAAGTAGACAATACTAGTAGAATTGCCCCTCTTTCTATAAAGAACATTAAAGCTTCCAAATGATCTGATCAAGAGTGAATTTCAGCAACCTAATATACTTCCAAAATCACTTGTAAAAGATATAAATGGAACTTAATGAGGATGCAACACAATCTACTATCCAATCACAAGCAAAAAATGATCAAAATTGATGAAAAATTGATCTAATTTGGTGCATAAGTCAAGCAATGGTTGGACTGAACCTAAATCACTTTATGAGGTGCCTACTACACCTTAGAACAGCCTTGAAGAGTCCCCAAAACTCTGATCTTCCCTCTCCTTGAATGCTAGAAAGCCTTCTCTATGAAATCACCTCCAAAACTCGCTTAGAAATCAATGCTTGGAGCAAGCAAAACTTGCTATCTTGGTAATGTGAATTGAATTCAACTTTGCCTCTGGTTTTAGACACCTAAACACCTGCAAATGAAGTCACACAACACCAATCTCCAATGTATTTGACTCACTTTGAGTTCTAGAATCAATACTAGATGCTAAGATCCAATCTACACAAGATTTAGATCAAAAATTGTGATCAAATTGAATGAAAACCAAGGATTTAGCTCATTTCAGCCTTTAGGCTCTGATATCATGTGAAAATAACAGCAAATAAGGATCCTAAAACACTTGAAATGATGAGGGAAACAATAGATTATGATTTCATAAGATTAGCACAAGTTGAACCATCAAAATCCATCAAAAATCTATGCTTGAACCTCACTAAATGGCCCAAATCCTTGAAGAAGGCTTCACACGTGTGAAAGTACGGCCTCCCACAGTCTGAGTACTGTACACCAGACCTACATTCAATCCTATAATCATTAGTAATCACAAGTACTCAAACAATTATGAACATAGAGAGCAATTGCACCATTATGAGAGAAAAAACATGAAATTGATTGATTGATTTTGGTGAGATATCATCACCTATATATACATGATCCATCACGGTTTTGAGTAGCCCTAAACCTATCCCTAATGCTAATTTTGGTGGATCTTTCATCCCTACCAAGTTAGGGTTGGAATCTTGGAGATCCCTCAACAATGCAAAAACTACCAAAAATAGCTCCTATTTTTTCTCCCTTGTATCTAAGCATAATTTGGACTCATTCCAAAGGTTCTAACACTTATGTCTACTTGAGAACATCCTTATGAATGGAATCCTATGCTATTTGGCACGTGTGACAAGCCACATCATGACCATCTAACTATTTACAAGTCATATGACCAAAACTAGTCAAGCTAGAATTGTGAATTTTTAACACTAGTCTATGCTGGATAAGAAAAAATAAATGGAGCAACACATCTTAGATATGAGTTCTAAAAATACACTCATTAGCTAGAAGGTGATTCAGCTGGACAAAGAGTTGAAGATTGCCAAGCAACACGAATCTAAATCTAATGCTGAGAAGAAGAATGCACAACACTTGGCTGATCGCCTAGAAGACTATGTCAGTTCACTACAGAATGCGCTTACAACCGCCCAAGACCAAGTGGACAAGGCTGTGCAGGATGCAAAGCAACAAGTGCAATTGCTCCAGGGTCAACTGCTGATGGCTGAACAAGATCGCACACGTCTCCAAGGTGAATTGGATGCGACCACCCTTGAGCATGATGCGTATCTACAGACGCAAATACCTAATTATCTGGTAACTCCGACGGAAATTGCGTATTTGTTTAGAAAGGTTGAAACCTATAAAGTGGCCCTTCAAGGATTCCAAGGCTGCTTTGACAGATTCAAGGGTACAACTTCAACTGAGTTGACAAAGGCCAAAACAACCATCAACGAATATGAAAAGGCTACCACTCAAGTTTTGCAGTCCACCCCTCAAATTTCAGTTTCGGTCATGTCGCAGTTCTCCCCTCCGCACCAAGACGACACAACTATGGATATAGAGTTAGATGCGGGCATGGACCAGGATGGAGCCCCAACGTTGAAGAAGAATAGCCAGTTCCACAAGCAACGCAAGCAGGTCCATCAACTTCCAGGCCCACACCATTGTTCAGACGACCAATCAGTGTCAAGGACCAAATCCAGAGCTTTTTAGCGCAACATCCTCATGAGTTCTCGCGTGGTGGTTGGGTCATCAAGTTTAACACCTCTGAAATTGAGGTCGACAAAGAATTGGATAAGATACTTGCCTTGGGGGGAGCAGTCGGCTTGGAGAATTACAGTTTTTGAGAAAACTTCGGAATCCATCAAGAATTATGTGGCCAGCCCCCGCCAGTTGCGTGCCAATGTCGCACATAAATAAATGAAAGGATTTGGGATTGGCCATGGACAAAATTACCATCCATACGCCGAATTGGCCAAAAATCCACCAACCTTACAGTTGGGAGATATCAGTGGACTTCCATCGAGCCCTACAAGCATACCAGCGGGAGTATATCCACTCTCCCAATCCAACAGTGAGGAAATCGTCGTTGTTCGCAAACGATCTTACTCTATTGGTGTCCGTTGTTTTGCGATGGGATGAATGTCTTCCCACTTTGGCATTCGATCCAAATAAGCCAATGGCGTCAGATAGTATTAAGGATCAGTTGCCAGTGGCCCGATTATATTTTTATGCTGCAATGATGGGAGGCTCCTAGAAATCTCGATTCACAGCTTGGACGACTTCAAAATGGATCACCGGAGCTCATCGTTGTTTTTTGCCGCACAACCTAGATTTCAACACTGCCCGACTCGATTTCAAATAGTCCTGACGAATGAAGACTGTTCGAAGACTGAAGAAGAAAGAGAGTTGATGCAGCTTACACCATACAGAAAGCTGATCAGATCACTGATGTACCTTGTAGATAACACACGTCCTGACATTGCTTATGCGGTGTTCAAGATGAACCAATTATGTACGAATCCAAGCTCAACTCATTGGAAGATTACAAAATGAATGTTGCAATACCTTCAATTAACGAAGAATTTTGGTTTGTGTTATTCTCATGATGCAGGGTTCCAGATGCTTTCCTATAGTGATGTTGCAAAAGTGTCTCAAGGGGATGCACCATCGCGTCAGGAGAAGCAATTTTCTGGGTCAACAAGAAACAGACCATTGTGGCTCAGTCATCTTGCGAAGTAGAGTACGTTGCAGCAGCAAAGATGGGTAATGAAATCATTTGGCTCAAACAGTTCCTTGACAAACTGGACAAAACAAGGAATGAGTCTCTGATTTTGCAGATGGACAATACATCTGACAAAGGATCATGTGTTTCATTCAAGAATGAAACACATCGCAATCAAGTATCACTTGATAAGGGATCTGATCGGGAAGAAGATGTTGCAGACTATTTTCATTGGAATAAAGGAGATGGTGGCTGACATTTTCACAAAGGCCTTAGACAAAGGTCTGTACGAGAAACAGAGGAGTAGTCTTGGAGTCATCAAGCTACCACGCTTTGAGAGGGAGCTGAAGAAACAAAACGTTTATATTACCAAAGCTTTGCTAGCTTTCAGCCCTCAGTTTGACGAAAAGACACGAAGCGAAAATGTTCTCGAACGTGACGAAAAGACACATAGCAAAAATGTTCGCGAACATCTTGATGAAAAGACACGAACGCAAAAAGTTCGTGAAAGAAATTTTTTTGTGATACAGTAGGAGAAAGTCAGACGACGCGAAAGTCAAATGACTCGAAGTGATACAAAAATCTTCGCAACACTTTTTGACCTTCATGCTCCAAAGGATTAGGAAGATCATGCAAGTACCATGAAGTACAAAAACCCTGATCTGACATGATGACGTCAGCGGAAGAGCGTTACGACGTGCCTAACCCACATCTCTTGTAATCCATGATTAGTTATAGATTGTTTAGTCTATCTGATCTGATGTGTACTCTAAATGTATGCAATTACTAGATGTATAAGATGCATACAGTAGCAGATAGAAAATATACATAATACAGAATAGAAGTCCGCCTGTGAGCGAGACAATTTTGTAAGCAAGATCCACAGAGATCCAAAAAGTCCGCTAGTAAGCGAGACGCTACTCGTGAGAAAACATTATTTTCTCTCATGCCAATGTGCTCGAAATCAAGAGGATCAATAGATGATACTGTAGCTATTACGCACATATCACTCTCAATTTTGTCTGATCTTGAATAAATTACTGTCTACTATCACTTGTGTGTCTCATCCACTTGCTTTGAAGAGTCCTTCGCCCTTGAGTATTAGAGATGTCTTAACTTTCCAGGCTAGAAAGTTAGATCCTGAAGAATAAAGTATAGTGCAGATATTGCTCTGCATGCTGTTGATCGAAGCCATTGTTTCTTGAAGTCTGTTTCTTTGTTGATGGTTGTCTATTTGAATGCTTGGCCTCCTGGATCTGCTAGCTTCTTGGCTATGTCAGAATATGACAGGATAACCCACTCCGATACCACTGATGAGAAGAGGATCGTGATGTGCTCTGATACCACTGATGAGAAGAAAAGGTGATTGATTGATGAGAAATTCGTCGGATTCGCGAAACTCTCACGAAGGTGAATCAATCACGACTCTCTTCAGCTCGGATGCGGTTCAGATGCGACCACTGGACACTGCCAACTGAATCGCTCCTACAATCCTCCAGAGTGTAGTCAATCAGTACTGATCTACATTCATAAAATTAATGCAGCATTCGACTTAGTTTCAACCAAATTGCGGAATTCAAGTGAACAAGAAAACTCAGACATATGAAATATCAACATAAGCATTCAACATCCAAGATCAAACACAACAAGAAAATAATATATATTAATTTTTTCTGAATTTCTTCAAGCACTGCATGCGAATCCACGTAGTGCGTTGGTGTGAAAGAAACACGGTTCTCTCACAAGTAGTAGTCTCGCTTCACTAGCGGACAGTTGGATCTTCTGATCCTAGACATAATTGTCTTCACGCGCAGGCGGACATGTATTCTGTATATCGTCTTGATTGCTTACTAGCATCAGACTTCTTCACTCTGTTACACTCTATGTATTCTATTTTTGATCTATATGTCAAGTATAATCCAATAGGTATGGTCTCTCTGTGTAAATCACGTGGGACCTTTGCCTAGCTGCATTCACACAAATTTATGACAAAATTAGCCCACGAGAAGCATCCATCCAACCATCCATGCTTTCACCATTAAGCAGCACATTTGCCTCAGTAATGCCCCACCAAAACTGGTCGATATCCCTTATAGCTAAACGATCAACATCTATCTTGCACTGGCAGCTAACCACTCATGCTTTATACCCAAATTCGAGCAACATCTATGTATCAATGGTTAACTCGTACAGTTCGAATATGTCACCCCGCACACCACAAGGCACAGACTATGCTTTCACCTACTGAGGGATCACTTTGCCTCATCTGTCCTAAGTGTAGACAGCTCCAGGCCCGAACCGTGAGAACTGACTATGCCTACACCTCAAGGGTAGCACCTCGTCACATCAAATCCCCCGTTTTGCCAATCACCTCGATCGTGGACGCACCCGTGCTTACACTGTGGGCAACACCTTGCACAACGGTTGTCGTGACGAGTCCCAAAAAGCGGCCATCCTTGTGAGACTCGCGTAGCTAATCAACTAGTCGGCTCTGATACCACATGCTGAGCTGGCACCTCAAGGGCACTAGGACTTGAGAGCGATTTCTCCAAGACACACTTAAGTCCAACATTCATCCGTCATGAAGTTACTTAAAAGCCAACTTCGAAAACATAACAAGCCTAACCATTCAGACTTAGGAAAATTGGAATCTCAACCAACCCTAAATCCAACTAAGAATTCGTCCCCAAAAGGTAATCAAAAGCAAAGACAAGTCACACATGAAAACCCAACTCATAGTGGTTGCCAAACTGACCAAATGGCACAATGGCGAGCCACACATCGGTGATGTGGACCCTTAGGCGCTAGTGATGCAAAAAGGTTATAGTAAGGGTCCTTCCACTTGGACCAGTCCCGGAGGTGAAATAAAAATGGTAATCATCCCCAAGCATCAACTTTATTAAATTTGGAAGATATTACATTCATACATAGACTGACTAGTTTCGGGGCCACCGATACGTGCTAGGCATTGTGCCTGGCTCGTGCTGGTAGATGGAGTTGAGACCTGGCTACTAGATTCTTGGCGATGGCTGCCCAAGTTTCTGTCTACCGAACTCCCTCCTATAGTTCTGGTGCGCTTTGACGCGCCCCCTCTGTCCTCGAATATAGTGCTTTTTGATAAAGCACACTTTTTTATACTTAGTTTTTATTTTGCTGATTACACTTGGCAAGCCTGGCAGAATCAGTCTACCTCTCGGATATGAGTCCTGGGAGCCGTCCTGTCGGAAAATGGTGTGTAGAAGATAGGTCTAGCTAAAAAAGAAACGAATGAAAATAATTCGTGTGTGTAGAAAGAAAACTTTTTGTGCATGGCGAAATAAACTATCTTCATCTTTCCAATGCATGACTACGCCTATCAATTTTAAACAAAACAATAGTGATAGAAATTATGTTTGAACTTATAGTAACTAACTTTGAAATCGCCAGTACTACAGTGATTACGTAGCCAAACAATTAAGCATAAAAAATTATCAAACAAATAATTAGTCGCAAAGAATTCCAGAAAACGCATACATTTTGAGACAAAGTTGAACGCAGTAAAGAATAGTATTGATTCAAAACAAAACAGAAGTAAATGAGTACAATAAATTGCGGATCGAAGCCGCGTACTCTATGCTATCTCTGAGCAACTAAAATGAAAGTCTGAATTAATACGCAATGCTGATAAGCAGTAGCGCAATAGCAATCTCTAAAACAACTCTAAGAAGTGAGCTAGAATCCTCAGGAGTGTTCAAGCTCGCAGGCTTGAGAGAGAGAGAGAGAGAGCTAACTATTCAAATGCTTCTGATAATTTTGATTTTCGATGAATTTTAGATGATCATGAACTGTATGAATATGAACATCTATTTATACTAAGAAATTAGGTCGTCAATTGCAATGCCAGTTGGCTGGTGATCCTCTTGCATCCATCCGGTCCTTGTCATTGATTGTTGATAAGCGGTGAAATTGGCTGTAAACGTTCTGTCTACATAAATGAACCAAAATTGTAGCTCTGCAAAATTGAACTAAAACAGCCACAGACAACACTGTCGGGTTTTTCGTGAAAAAGATGAAAAAGGAGAAGGTGCCCTTAAATCTCATTTAGGGTTGTCCCACACTTTGCCAGAGTCATTTTCTTAACATTTGAGGCTCTTTGGAAAAAAGAAAAAAATGCGACACTGTGTTTTTACACAAGATTTATGTCAGGCGAAAAATACGAAAAAAAGACAACACTACATTTTTCAATGGGATTCCTGACAAGCGAAAAAAATGCGACACTGTCGTAAACTCCGTGTAATTCTGTAGACTGTGTAAAGAGACGAGAAAACTGGATTAAACAATGGATGAAGATTATAACCGATTATTGGATCAGTAAGAAGGAGAATAATCCAACACTCCCCCTTAATCTGAATCCTTGATTGCCTTGACCTTCAAACTTAGTTCTACATAGAATCTTCTGTGTAATTCCAAACTTAATGCTTTGGTAAAAATATCAGCTGCCATATCTTGCGTTCTATAGTACTGCAATATGACCTCTTTGTTGAGAACTTTGCTTCTGACGAAATGGTACTTAAGTTCAATGTGCTTACTCCTAGAATGAAATCTAGGGTTGGCTAATAAAGCGATGGCACTTTGATATCACAAAATAATATCGTCAGAGCATATTGATTCAGACTAATATTTGAGAGTAAGTTCCTCAACCAAATTGCTTCCTTTGTAGCTTGAGAGGCTGCGATATACTCTGATTCAGTGGAAGATAGAGCTATTGAAGATTGCTTGCGACTGTTCTAGGAAATTGGACCATTGTTGAGGAGGAATGTAAATCCCGAAGTAGATTTACGAGTGTCTACATCTCCTACCAACTCGCATCTATGTAACCACTGAGGAAATTGAGTTTGTTGTTGCCGACTGCTCCATAACAAATGCAAAAGTCCATTATAGTTCAAAGATATCTCATGACTTTGATAAGAGCCTTCCATTGTGCTATACCAAGTTTAGTCATATACTGACTGAGAGAGCTGACTGCAAAAGCTATGTCTGGCCTGGTACAGATCATGGCGTACATAAGAGATTCTATAATAGAATGGTAAGGATACTCACGAATCTTCTGTTTCTCATGAATCGTTTGGGGACACTGGTCCTTTGACAATTTGAGTCCTGGTTCCATTGGGGAGAGAGCTAACTTGCAATTGATCAGATTATATCTGACTAAAATATTGTAGATGTATCTCTGTTGTGTAATGTAGATCAACTTCTGTTTTCTGTCTCTATGGATTTGTATACCAAGGCAGAAATGAGCTTCGCCCAGATTGGTCATGTCGAATTTGGAAGATAACATTGTCTTGGCCTCTTTTATCAGATCAACACTGTTGTTGAAAAGCAATGTATCATCCACGTACATAGTGATAATGATAAAATACTGCTGCACTACTTTGAAATAAATGTTTGAATCTGAAGAGCTAGATGTATAGTCGTGATCAATAAGAAAAAGTATTGATCCTTTGAAACCATGCTCGAGTAGATTGCTTCAAGCCATTAAGTGCCTTGTGGAGTTTACACACATGATTTTGTTTACCCTTGATAATATAACTGTTGGGTTGCACCATGTAAATGTGTGATCGCCAGTTGGTTGGTGATCCGCTGGCATCGATCTGGTTCTTGTCATTGATTGCTGGGGTTGTCTCACACTTTGCCAGAATCATTTTTTTAACATTTGAGGCTCTTTGAAAAAATGTGAAAAATGCGACACTGTGTTTTTACACGAGATTTTTGTCAGGCGAAAAATGTGAAAAAAAGATGACATTGTAATTTTCAATGGGATTCCTGACAGGCAAAAAAAAGCCACATTGTCGTAAACTCCGTGTTATTCTGCAGACTGTGTAAAGACACGAGAAAATCCACAGAACTGGATTAAACAATGGATGAAGATTATAACCGATTAAATGTGTTTGTGTGCAATGGAATGAGCTATATTACTTCTTCCCTAGGCATGATTACGCCTATCAGAAACAAACAGAACGTTAGTGATAGAAATGACGATCGTTCTGATTACATAGCCAAACAGTAACAAAACACCAGAAGGATAATTTGTCACGAACAGCTAGACAAATTATATGTCGTGAATGATTCGCGACGAGCTAGACTGAGCTCGACTGATAATCAATCGCGAATGATTCGTGAAAGGCAAGACTTAATATTAGTTGTCAACAACTAGACTAATAATAACTCGCTAACACAGAGTATTAGATTGAGCAACAAGAAAAGTCAGACAAAATGAAGAATAAGCATAGCAATGTTGACACAAATATAAACATAGAACAAAGAGCTATTATCAGATTAAGTATAACAAATATACATGTCAATAATGCAGTAGGGCACAAGACATTAGCGGATGAAACCGCGTGCTCTACAAAGCTAATTCAATTTGTAAGAGGAATGAACCTATTACTAACAAATAAAGAATCAATGCGCAAGGCATCTACTTCGTCTATCTCTTTGATTAGCTTCTGATGCTATATTTACACACACTTGTTCTCTTGATCTCTCAAATCTATCAATCTAAATACACAAATGGTATTCAGTATATATACACAATGTTACAAGTGTGCAGATGAAGAAAGTACAAAGTGGATTCGCTGTCTTTAGGAGATCGTGGGTAGCTGTTGTCGTTGTCAAGTCTGTTAGCACAGTTGCATGGTGTGAGCGTGAAAGGGCCGTGACGTCAACTTTTGCTGAGATGAACGTTGGTGAAGATTTTGCCTTTTCATTGCCTGTGAGAATTTACTTGTATTTCTGCAGACAATCACGTTTTATTCGTCTGTCTTATTTTACATGTAAATATGCAGACTGTGCGACAATGTGAGTAAAAAAAAAAAGTGCAGCATGACTGGAGGCAGATTAAAATGGGATTTAGGAGAGTAGACGTGCAGTGCGACCTGCAAATGCCGACTGATGGTGATGGCGATGGCAATCAGAGGGAGGTTGGAGTGATTGAATGCGCAATCTGCACAACTATGGCTTATAATTAAAATAATAAATAAATAAATAAATAAATAAGTAAATAAATATATATATATAATCAAATAAGAATAAGATGAAAAGGGGAAGAACAACCTATGGCTAATTTTTTTTAATTTAAATAAAAATAGATAAGATT